>QNTS01006466.1:44224-67487 GCA_003317085.1 Hucho hucho | reverse complement strand
CAGTGCCAGTGTACTAGAGAGACAGACAGGTACTATATAATCAGTGTACTGGAGAGACAGACAGGTGCTATATAACCAGTGCCAGTGTACAGGAGAGACAGACAGGTACTATATAACCAGTGCCAGTGTACTAGAGAGACAGACAGGTACTACATAATCAGTGGAAGTGTACTAGAGAGACAGACAGGTACTATATAAGCAGTGTACTAGAGAGACAGACAGGTACTATATAATCAGTGCTAGTGATTATCATAATGTGGATAAACCCTGTAGTTCTGTCTCAGCCTCTCTGTCTCAGCCTCTCTGTCTCAGCCTCTCTGTCTCTGCCTCCCTGTCTCAGCCTCCCTGCCTCTGTCTCAGCCTCGCTGTCTCAGTCTCTCTGTCTCTCTGCCTCTCTGTCGCTCTGTCGCTCTGCCTCTCTGTCTCTGCCTCTCTGTCTCTGCCTCTCTGTCTCTGCCTCTCTGTCTCAGCCTCTCTGCCTCTCTGTCTCAGCCTCTCTGTCTCAGCCTCTCTGTCTCAGCCTCTCTGTCTCTCTGCATCTCTGTCTCTCTGCCTCTCTGTCTCTCGGACTCTGTCTCTCTGCCTCTCTGTCTCTCGGACTCTCTGTCTCTCGGACTCTCTGTCTCTCGGACTCTGACTCTCTGAGACAGGGAGGCACCCCGCCCCCCTCTGATCACGTGACCTCAGTGAGGCTATACCTGCTGGCTCCCCCCTGGCATAAGTATAAACCCTTTACTTTTACACCCTACTACTCTCCTCTATATGATATGTGTCATTTATTAGCTTACTGTAATAAAGTAAATTCAGGCTCAGGTAATACAGTAATATCAGGCTCATGTAATCAAGTAATATCAGGCTCATGTAATCAAGTAATATCAGGCTCATGTAATGAAGTAATATCAGGCTCATGTAATGAAGTAATTCCAGGCTCATGTAATTAAGTAAAATCAGGCTCATGTAATGACAGAGAGGCAGAAACAGGGAGGCAGTGCCAGTGTACTAGAGAGACAGACAGGTACTATATAATCAGTGTACTGGAGAGACAGACAGGTACTATATAACCAGTGCCAGTGTACAGGAGAGACAGACAGGTACTATATAACCACTGCCAGTGTACTAGAGAGACAGACAGGTACTATATAATCAGTGGAAGTGTACTAGAGAGACAGACAGGTACTATATAAGCAGTGTACTAGAGAGACAGACAGGTACTATATAATCAGTACTAGTGATTATCATAATGTGGATAAACCCTGTAGTTCTGTCTCAGCCTCTCTGTCTCAGCCTCTCTGTCTCAGCCTCTCTGTCTCTGCCTCCCTGTCTCAGCCTCCCTGCCTCTGTCTCAGCCTCGCTGTCTCAGTCTCTCTGTCTCTCTGCCTCTCTGTCTCTCTGTCTCTCTGCCTCTCTGTCTCTGCCTCTCTGTCTCTGCCTCTCTGTCTCTGCCTCTCTGTCTCAGCCTCTCTGCCTCTCTGTCTCAGCCTCTCTGTCTCAGCCTCTCTGTCTCAGCCTCTCTGTCTCTCTGCATCTCTGTCTCTCTGCCTCTCTGTCTCTCGGACTCTGTCTCTCTGCCTCTCTGTCTCTCTGCCTCTCTGTCTCTCGGACTCTCTGTCTCTCGGACTCTCTGTCTCTCGGACTCTGACTCTCTGTCTCTCGGGCTCTCTGTCTCTCTGCCTCTCGGACTCTGTCTCTCGGACTCTCTGTCTCTCTGTCTCTGCCTCTCTGCCTCCCTGTCTCAGCCTCCCTGTCTCAGCCTCCCTGTCTCTCTGCCTCTCTGTCTCTCTGCCTCCCTGTTTCTGCCTCTCTGTCTCTACCTATCTGTCTCTCTCCTACTCCTGCTGCATCTCTCACCATCCTCCTCTCTTTTTATCTCTTTCTTTTCCCTCTCCTCTCTTTACATCTCTCTGGCCTTCTGATTCCCCTACAACCTGTGATCCCAAATATGGATCCGTATTGCCGCCTGCCCCCTTTATCCCACAAAACAACACAAACCCTCCCAGAATGACCCTTTACCCCTTACCCTTGACCCTGTTCCCCGACCCCATCCCCCTCCAGTCAGGAGTATTTGCCCAACTTTAACCCCATAGCTCTGAAGGACTCAGCTCTGTCCACCAATAAACCCATGAAGGTGCGCGGCCCGGGAGGCAAGGCCACTATCGTCCACGTTCAGTACAACACCCCCATATCCATGTACTCACAGGATGCCATCATGGACGCTATTGCCAGACAGTCTCAGTCCAAGGGCCATGACGGGTAGGAACACATACACACATTGCACGCAGAGACACATGCAAACAGGGACGCACGCACATGGATGCAGACACACACACAGGCACAGGCGCGTAGACACAATGCAGAGAAAACATTTTGTATTAAGAGTCATGCTGTATTTCTCCACTCACACTTGTCATCCATCCTTCTTTGTTTCTTTCTTTCTTTCGTCACTTCATCCACAACCAACCAATCAATCAACCACCCTGTGTCGTGTCACCCACCCCCAAATCCGCACCCCGCCCCCCTCTGATCACGTGACCTCAGTGAGGCTATACCTGCTGGCTCCCCCCTGGCATAAGTATAAACCCTTTACTTTTACACCCTACTACTCTCCTCTATATGATATGTGTCATTTATTAGCTTACTGTAATAAAGTAATTTCAGGCTCAGGTAATACAGTAATATCAGGCTCATGTAATCAAGTAATATCAGGCTCATGTAATCAAGTAATATCAGGCTCATGTAATGAAGTAATATCAGGCTCATGTAATGAAGTAATTCCAGGCTCATGTAATTAAGTAAAATCAGGCTCATGTAATGAAGTAATTTCAGACTCATGTAATAAAGTAATATCAGGCTCATGTAATGAAGTAATATCAGGCTCAGGTAATACAGTAATATCAGGCTCATGAAATGAAGTAATATCAGGCTCATGTAATGAAGTAATATCAGGCTCATGTAATGAAGTAATACCAGGCTCATGTAATGAAGTAATATCAGGCTCATGTAATGAAGTAATATCAGGCTCATGTAATAAAGTAATATCAGGCTCATGTAATGATGTAATATCAGGCTCATGTAATAAAATAATACCAGGCTCATGTAATAAACAGTATCACATCTGTCTCATATGATATCATGACATTTGCATATACCATATGGATCTGTTTTTTTTCATATGGCTCTCTCCACATGCCTAGCTATTTCTCTGTCCACGTGCCTAGCTATTTCTCTGTCCACGTGCCTAGCTATTTCTCTGTCCACGTGCCTAGCTATTTCTCTGTCCACGTGCTTAGCTATTTCTCTGTCCACGTGCCTAGCTATTTCTCTGTCCATGTGCCTAGCTATTTCTCTCGCTGTGTCTGTCTCATTTCCGTGTGTCTGTAGTTTGCATCCAGTTTCTTGCATCTAGAGGTGAACTAAGGTGTTTCAGGGGTTAACTAAGGTGTTTCAGGGGTTAACTAAGGTGTTTCAGGAGTTCACTAAGGTGTTTCAGGGGTTAACTCTGGTCCGATGACATAAAAGGGAATGTTCTGAGTATCACTGGTCTCCCCCTCCTATTCTAACCCCCCAAACACTAGATGAGCCTCCTAACCCTAACCCAGCCAACCATCCTCCCGGAGAACCCTACTCTAACATGCCTGATCCAGCAAATCAGTTGCCCATCAAGAACTTGATAGAATCAGGTGTGTTAGAGCAGGGGTGGAGCAAAAGCGTAAAACCCCAGTAACTGTCTATACGTAGTAGTGCCAAATAAGGGTTCTTTGGGTTGTAACCAGAGCAGAACCCTTTTTGATGCTGTATACAACCTTTTTTTGAAGGTTATATAAAGAACCATGCTAATAACATTTTTAATGGAACTTGTATGGCGCTATAAAGAACCCTTTCCTGAAGTACCATTGAAAAAGGTTCTACAGTGCATTCGTAATGTATTCAGACCCTTTGACTTTTTCCACATTTTGTTATGTTACAGACTTATTCAAAAAATTTATTAAATCATGTTTTTTCCTCATCAATCTACACACAATACCCCATTATGACAAAGTGAAAACAGGTCTTTAGACATTTTTGCAAATGTATTAAAAAAAAAATACAGAAATAGCTTATTTACGTACGTAAGTATTCAGACTCTTTGCTATGAGATTCGAAATTGAGCTAAGGTGCATCCTGTTTCCATTGATCATCCTTGAGCTGTTTCTACAACTTGATTGGAGTCCACCTGTGGCTTACTGGGGGCGTTACAAGAAAAATGTACGCTGATACAACTAAATTCTGGACCCATTGAGCAGAGTTCCCCAAGGAACCTTTGGCCCAAGGATGGTTTTATTCCCCCACCCCTGAGCAAAAAATATAAAAAATATACATATTTTTTTTATTTTTCATTTTTGGACATAAAAGACTGTAAAAACACCAGAAATCCGCACCAAGTGATTTTAATGATCTGTTCCCAAGTATTCCCACACATAATATATACTGTACATGTGATTGTATACAAATGTAAGCAAGGTTTGAAATTATGTTTTAGTCAAATATTTGATCTATTTGGGATTCTTGCAGTCAAGTTGCAGTCTACAAATTATTGTAATTATGTTCCGGTCCCCCGACCATCCGCTCAATAAACAAATTGGCCCGCGGCTGAATCTAGTTGATGATCCCTGCCCTACAGGCTCACAATGACTATCGGTTTGAGTAATGAGTACAAAATCACTTCAGTAACTGTACTCAGATACATTAAGTGCAAGAGGTTTCCTCAACATTTTTATTGGAATTCAGACAGAGTTAGAATACCCAACAGTTTACATTTTCATTCACCCTGCAACCTGCATTCATAATGACTGGCAGAGTTTGGATAAATATGTGGAGATGACCTAAGCCATTTAAAGTGGAACAACCATTTCAGTAACGGGTGCAAAAAACGAAATGATTGGATTAGTTTAGAAAATGTATGTTATTTAACTTTGTGTAGCATAAGATTAATCAATTGTTCAATGTACAGTAGAGCATGCTGGGAAAAAGTGAATTTGTTATCATAACTTTTAAAAAATGTAGTTGGAGATTTCTCATTTAGTTTTGAATGAGTACCACATAAACAATTTAAGTAATAATTACTTTTCATTGACTTTGAGTTCAACTTACTATAAGTATTTGAGTAAAAAATGCCTTGGGGGTTTACAGTGATGGACTAGTTACTGACATCATGTATCCTGCCTGCAGCGGTTCCCTGCCTGTGAGGGACCCGGTGGTTGACAGTGCGTCTCCAGTCTACCAGGATCCAGCCACATGACAGAGACGAGGAGATGGCCGAGTGGGCCAGACGTGGCTGCCAATCTGCAGTCCAAGAGCTTCAGGATCCTGGCCCACCTCACTGGCACAGAATACAGTCAGTACACCTCTACTCAACACTCTCTCTCTCTCCTTCCCTCTTCATCCCCTGTCGTCTCTGTACCTCTGAGGACTTCATGCATAGATGTATTTTCTTAATTTTTTATGTATCCTCACCTCTCTTCTCCCTCTCTTCTCCCTCCCTTTCTCTTCTTCCCCTCCGCCCCCTTCTTTTCTCCCCCTTCTCTGTCCTCAGTGCAAGACCCAGATGAGGAGGCCCTGCAGAGATCAAGGTGAGGCGCACGCACACAACAAGGTTAGTATAACTAACCTTGTGGGGACACAATTCATTCCCCATTCAAAATCCTATTTTCCCTAACCCTAAACCTAACCCGTACCCTTACCCTAACCTTAACCCGGAAACCTAACCTTAACCTTAACCTTAACCCTAACACTAAACCTAACCCTAAAACATTGACCCTCTGTCTGTCTCTCTCTCTCTCTCTCTGTCTTTCTCCCAGGGATAAGTTTGAGTGAAAGGACCTCGCTTCCGCAAGCTGAAGAACTGGCACAACGGGCTCTCAGCTCAGATCCTCAAAGTCCCTGAGACTCCCTTCTAATTGATCTATCAGATCTATCCTTTATCTTTGGAATGTCTTTCATTTTTCTTTCTTTTTGGTTGTTCTGTCTCTCCTAACTGATAGGGAACTGTACAAAAATTAAGAGAAATTGTAAAAGTGATCATGTAAACACACACACGCTCACGAACACGCACACATGCACACACTTATGTACGCATGCTAAATGAACAAAAATGCACAGACAAATACATACGAATGCACAAACACCCACAAATTTAAAATGTACTATTATCAACGTGAATAAATATTTTCTTTAAACCAAATTAGCTGTATGAGTGTTGGTCATGTGTCTCTGGTCGATTTTTCTCAATTTACAGATTTGGCCTCAGACACCCGGTGATCAACCGTTTAAAAAATATATATATATATGTATTTATTCAACCTTTATTTTAACAGGGGAGACATATTGAGACCTAGATCTCGTTTCCAAATACGCCCTGTGTAATACAATGAACAAAAAATATAAACAAAAATATATACAGTACCAGTCAAACGTTTGGACACACCTACTCATTCAAGGGTTTTTCTTTATTTTTACTATTTTCTACATTGTAGAATAATAGTGAAGACATTACAACTATGAAATAACACATGTGGAATCATGTAATAACCAGAAAAGTGTTAAACATATCAAAATATATTTTATATTTAAGATTCTTCAAAGTAGCCACCCTTTGCCTTGATGACAGCTTTGCACACTCTTGGCATTCTCTCAACCAGCTTCATGAGGTAGTCACCTGGAATGCATTTCAATTAACATGTGCCTTGTTAAAAGTTAATTTGTGGAATTTCTTTCCTTCTTAATGCATTTGAGCCAATCAGTTGTGTTGTGACAAGGTAGGGGTGGCATACAGAAGATAGCCTTATGGCAAGAACAGTTCAAATAACCAAAGAGAAACGACAGTCCATCATTACTTAAAGACATGAAGGTCAGTCGATCCGGATAATTTCAAGAACTTTGGAAGTTTCTTCAAGTGCAGTCGCAAAAACCATCAAGCGCTAGGATGAAACTGGCTCTCATGAGGTTCCGACACAGGAAAGGAAGATCCAGAGTTACCTCTGCTGCAGAGGATAAGTTCATTCGAACTAACTGCACCTCAGATTGCAGCCCAAATAAATGCTTCACAGAGGTCAAGTAACAGACACATCTCAACATCAACTGTTCAGAGGAGACTCCGTGAATCAGGCCTTCATGGTCGAATTGCTGCAAAAAAAACACTACTAGAGGACACCAATAATAAGAAGAGACTTGCCTGGGCCAAGAAACATGAGCAATGGATATTAGACCATCCAAATTTGAGATTTTTGGTTCCAACTGCTGTGTCTTTGTGAGACGCAGAGTAGGTGAACAGATGATCTCCGCATGTGTGGTTTCCACCGTGAAGCATGGAGGAGGTATGATGGTGTATGGGTGCTTTGCTGGTGACACTGTGATTTATTTAGAATTCAAGACACACTTAACCAGCATGGCTACCACAGCATTCTGCAGCGTTCAGAAGCCATCCCATCTGGTTTGCGCTTAGTAGGACTAAGCGTGTCCAAACTTTTGACTGGTACTGTATATAAAGTTGAAGTCGGAAGTTTACATACACCTTAGCCAAATACATTCAGTTTTTCACAATTCCTGACATTTAATCCTAGTAACAATTCCCTGTTTTAGGTCAGTGAGGATCACCACTCTATTTTAAGAATGTGACATGTCAGAATAATAGTAGAGAGAATTATTTATTTCAGCTTTTATTTCTTTCATCACATTCCCAGTGGGTCAGAAGTTTACATACACTCAATTAGTATTTGGTAGCATTGCCTTTAAATTGTTTAACTTGGGTCAAACGTTTCGGGTAACTTTCCACAAGCTTCCCACAATAAGTTGGGTGAATTTTGGACCATTCCTCCTGACAGAGCTGATGTAACTGAGTCAGGTTTGTAGGTCTCCTTGCTTGCACACGCTTTTTCAGTTCTGTCCACAAATGTTCTATAGGATTGAGGTCAGGGCTTTGTGATGGCCACTCCAATACCTTGACTTTGCTAAGCCATTTTGCCACAACTTTGGAAGTATGCTTGGGGTCGTTGTCGATTTGGAAGACCCATTTGCGACCAAGCTTTAATTTCCTGACTGATGTCTTGAGATGTTGCTTCAATATATCCACATAATTTTCCATCCTCATGATGCCATCTATTTTGTGATGTGCACCTATCCCTCCTGCAGCAAAGCACCCCCACAACATGATGCTGCCACCCCCGTGCTTCACGGTTGGGATGGTGTTCTTTGGCTTGCAAGCCTCCCCCTTTTTCCTCCAAACATAACTATGGTCATTATGGCCAAACAATTCTATTTTTGTTTCATCAGACCAGAGGACACTTCTCCAAAAAGTACAATCTTTGTCCCCATGTGCAGATGCAAACCGTAGTCTCTAGGAGACAGAACGCGTCTCCTTCCTGAGCGGTATGACGGCTGCGTGGTCCCATGGTGTTGATACTTGCATACTATTGTTTGTACAGATTAACGTGGTACCTTCAGGCGTTTGGAAATTGCTCCCAAGGATGAACCAGACTTGTGGAGGTTTACATTTTTTTTCTTAGGTCTTGGCTGATTTCTTTTGATTTTCCCATGATGTCAAGCAAAGAGGCACTGAGTTTGAAGGTTGGCCTTGAAATACATCCACAGGTACACCTCCAATTGACTCAAATTATGTCAATTAGCCTATCAGAAGCTTCTAAAGCCATGACATCCTTTTCTGGAATTTTCCAAGCTGTTTAAAGGCACAGTCAACTAAGTGTATGTAAACTTCTGACTCACTGGAATTGTGATACGATGAATTATAAGTGAAATAATCTGTCTGTAAACAATTGGTGGAAAAATTACTTGTGGCATGCACAAAGTAGATGTCCTAACTGACTTGCCAAAACTATAGTTTGTTAACAAGAAATATGTGGAGTGGTTGAAAAATGAGTTTTAATGACTCCAACCGAAGTGTATGTAAACTTCCAACTTCAACTGTATATATATATATATATACACATACACAGGGCTTTCGGACAGGTATTCAGACCTCAACTTTTTCCATATTTTTTATAGCCATATTCTAAAATGGATTAAATAAAACAATTTCCTCATCAATCTACACACCATACCCCATAATGACATAGTGAAAACAGGTTTTTAGAAATTTTTGCAAATGTATTAAAAAACTTAAATACCTTATTTACAAAAGTATTCAGACCCTCTGCTATGAGACTCGAAATTGAGTTCAGGTGCATCCTGTTTCCATTGATCATCCTTGAGATGTTTCTACAACTTGATTGGAGTCCACCTGTGGTAAATTCAAGTGATTGGCCGTGATTTCGAAAGACATACGCACCGCTTCATATAAGGTCCCGCAGTTGACAGTGCATGTCAGAGCAAAAACCAAGTCTTTAGGTGAAAGGAATTGTCCGTATCGCGCCAAGACAGGATTGTGTCGAAGCACAGATCTGGAGAAGGGTACCAAAACATTTCTGCAGCATTGAAGGTCCCCAAGAACACAGTGGCCTCCATCATTCTTTAATGGAAGAAGTTTGGAACCACCAAGACTCTTCCTAGATCTGTCTCCCTGGCCAAACTGAGAAATTGGGGGAGAAGGGCCTTGGTCAGGGAGGTGACCAAGAACCCGATGGTCACTCTGACAGGGCTCCAGATTTCCTCTGTGGCGATGGGAGAACCTTTCAGGACAACCATCTCTGCAGCACTCCACCGATCATGCAAATGTTCACCTTCCAACAGGCAAATGACCCTAAGCACACTGCCAAGACAATGCAGGAGTGGCTTCGGGACAAGCCTCTGAATGTCCTTGAGTGGCCCAGCCAGAGCCCGGACTTGAACGAACATCTCTGGAGAGACCTGAAAACGCTACCCATCCAACCTGACAGAGCTTGAGGGGATCTGCAGAGGAGAATGGGAGAAACTCCCCAAATACAGGTGTGCCAAGCTTGTACCGTCATACCCAAGGAAACTCTAGGCTGTAACCGCTGCCAAAGGTGCTTCAACAAAGTACTGAGTAAAGAGTCTGAACACTTATGTAAATGTGATATTTCAGTTTTGTTTATTTTTTAATTTGCAAAAATGTTTAAAAACCTGTTTTTGCTTTGACATTATGGGGTATCGTGTGTAGATTGATGAGGATTATTATAGTTTTTTTAATCCATTTTAGAATAAGGCTGTAACATAACCAAATGTGGAAAAAGTCAATTAGTCTGAATACTTTCCAAATGCTATATATATATATATATATATATATATATATATACACATTAAAATACAAAAACACCATAATGGTAAGCACAAATAACACATCCTAAATCACCGACTGAGGTAGAGAAAGAGAGAGAGAGAGGAGAGAGAAAGAGGTGTAGGAGACACAAGAGGGTGTTTGAGACAGAGGACAAGTGAGGATGTTGCATCTTCTAATTTGTCTGTGAAAGTCCTTAGTGTCCATTTTGTGACAGGAATGGATTCCAAGGTTCTGCTGCGTCATGATGCAGTGTGCATTATGGCCACTGGAGGGAGTGCCTCTACACAGACATATACCGTAGCTAGATTTCAAATCATTCCTGTGATTGTTTCCAATTAAAATGGTAGAAACAAAAATAGCTTCTTAATATAAGGCAATTTCTTAATAAGCAAGAATTTGGCTAAGACTGTCTTGGAGTGGTCTGAGTGGGTAGGGGAAAACTATAAATTAGCTGGGAAATGGGATACCTAGTCTGTTGCACAACTGAATGCATTCAACCAAAATGTGTCTTCTGCATTTAACCCAACTGAATCAGGGAGGTTCGGGGGGGGGGGGGGGCTGCCTTAATCAACATCCATGTAGCACTTGTTCTTGGGGATTACCTGCCTTGCTTAAAACCTCTTAAGGATCGGACCCTTTTTTTTCCATTTTTGCCTAAAATTATATACCCAAATCTAACTGCCTGTAGCTCAGGACCTGAAGCAAGGATGTGCATATTCTTGATACCATTTGCAGTTTGTGAAAATGTGAAATTAATGTAGGAGAATATAACACATAAGATCTGGTAAAAAGTATTACAAAGAAAAAAACGTGTTATTTTTTTATAAATTGTTTTTCATAATCTTTGGAATGCAAGAGAAAGGCCACAATGTATTATTCCAGTTTAGGCTAAATTTAGATTTTGGCCACTAGATGGCAGCAGTGTATGTGCAAAGTTTTAGACTGATCCAATGAATCATTGCATTTCTGTTCAAAATGTTGTCTCAGTCTTCCCAAATTTGCCTAATTGGTTTATTGATACATTTTCACGTTCATAACTGTGCACTCTCCTCAAACAATAGCATGGAATTCTTTCACTGTAATAGCTACTTTAAATTGGACCGAGCAGTTAGATTAACAAGAATTTAAGCTTTCTGCCCATATCAGATAGGTCTATGTCCTGGGAAATGTTCTTGTAACTTACAACCTCATGCTAATCACATTAGCACACGTTAGCTCAACCGTCCCGTGGGGGGGGTCACCAATACACAATTTCACAGTATTATTCCAACCTCATAGTGTGGAAATATATATAAAACACAGAAAAATCAAATTTTTGACTACACTGGGCCTTTAAGAGAACAGGTCATAAGGGAGTTGGGGGGGTGCAAAGAGGGGGTGCAGGGGTGAGTCAGCATTTTGTCGTGCCACCGATAGAAAATGGCCGTTTGAATCGAAGATATTGTCTAAAGTCAGTTTCTCTCCTGTACTCCCCACAGAATACACTTGCTCACCCCCCTTGCATGGATGTGAAAGGATTGGACCAGACCCTCTTCGATTGGACTGGGTTAAAGAACATGGTGGAAGCTGAGTGAGGTCAGAGATGTCACAGTACACTTTCAGGAAGTGTAGATTCAGATAATAATACGATGGTAAACTGATAATTATAACTGCAGCATCATCATTAATATTCATTTTCTTCCCTGTTCAGAACCCCAGCCATCTCAACACAGCCATCTCAACAAGCGCTCCAATCTATTTTCTTTATTAATCTAATTGATTTTGAGTTTCATCACATAAATCTCTGACAGAGCAACCTGCGTAGTAAATATGGAGTCAGCTGGCTTGAGGTCGCTCTGCGTGTGTGAGCAGAGAGAGAGAGAGAGAGAGAGAGAGAGAGGAGGGGTTGGCTGCAGCGTGACTTAAATATGCTGCAGCATCCAGCAGGTTCTGTCTTTCTGTCGCTCATTCTCTCCATCACATGCACGCCTGCTCTCTCTTTATTTCTCTCTCTGTCCACTCAGTCTCTCGCTCCTCTTCTCTCTCAGTCTGCATCCTGTAGCCCTGAAGTGCAGTCCTCTTTCTCTCTCTCTCTATCGCTCTCTCCATCTCTCTCTCTCTCTCTCTGCACCACTGTTGAAGGAGGAGTCACTGACACACACACTCTCTTTCTCACACACAATCTCTCTCACACACAGTCTGTGTGACCAGCCCAGCCAGCAGCCAGCAGGCCGTTTCAGAGCAGGGAAGCCCAGGAGAGACCTATCCCAGGATGGATGTACTGATGAAGGGGTTCAGCATGGCCAAGGAGGGGGTGGTGGCTGCAGCGGAGAAGACCAAGGCTGGGGTGGAGGGGGCAGCCGCTAAGACCAAGGAGGGGGTCATGTATGTAGGTAAGTGTACCCACAGCACCGCAATGAGTGTGTAAGTGTGTAAGTGTGTAAGTGTGTGAGTGTGTGTGTGTGTGTGTGTGTGTGTGTGTGTGTGTGTGTGTGTGTGTGTGTGTGAGCGCAATAAAGGGGTCCCATGGGTACACCAGTCTGGGACAGTAACAGTGAGGAAGGGGGAGGGGATGGGGTTGCCAAGGAGCAGAGGCAGAATACTGCAGAACTGGTGCAGAGATAACGAGGAGGAGAGAGGGACAGAAAGAAAGAGATGGGGTGTGGTAGAGACAAGGATGAAGAAAATAGTAGAGGGACAGAGGAAGACATGGAGTGAAGGAATCAGATTAAATGAGGAGGATAGAGAGGAGAAGAGAGAGGGGGATAGAGAGGAGAAGAGAGAGAGAGAGAGAGAGAGAGAGAGAGAGAGAGAGAGAGAGAGAGAGAGAGAGAGAGAAAACCTATAGTACCTTACCTGTAGTAAACTTATAGTAACTTACCTGTAGTAAACCTATAGTACCTATAGTACCTTACCTATAGTCCCTGTAGTAACCTATAGTACCCTATAGTACCTATAGTACCTATAGTAACCTATAGAACCTGTAGTAACCTATAGTACCCTATAGTACCTATAGTAACCTATAGTACCTATAGTAACCTATAGAATATGTAGTAACCTATAGTACCTTACCTGTAGTAACCTATAGTACCTATAGTAACCTATAGAACCTGTAGTAACCTATAGTACCTGTAGTAACCTATAGTACCTGTAGTAACCTATAGTACCTTACCTGTAGTAACCTATAGTACCTATAGTAACCTATATAACCTGTAGTAACCTATAGTACCTTACCTGTAGTAACATATAGTACCTATAGTAACCTATAGAACCTGTAGTAACCTATAGTAACCTATAGTACCTGTAGTAACCTATAGTACCTTACCTGTAGTAACCTATAGTACCTGTAGTAACCTATAGTACCTTACCTGTAGTAACCTATAGTACCTATAGTAACCTATAGTACTTGTAGCAACCTACAGTGCTACCACCAGACAATTAGACATGGTCCAATACTGTGAGAGGTTGATTCTGTGAGAAGGGATTCACCAGTGTGTGTGTCAGTGTGTATGTCCGTCACTGCTCAAGGTTAGCCTGTGTGAGGGCCAAAGGGTTTGCGCTAGGAGCAGGGTACACACACACAGGCTTGTGCATCTCTGACCCCTCAGTCTGACAGCTACAGCTAACACTGCAGAATAACGGGATGGAACCTAGTGGAACGTGTGTGTGAGTTATGTATTATTTGTGAGTGGCAGGGTGGGGGCAAGAATCAACTGAGCATTGCAGCAATCCTCTCTTCCTGGTATGTGGTGTGTGTGTGTGTGTGTGTGTGTGTGTGTGTGTGTGTGTATATATATTTTGTGGATATCCCTAGAGATCAGCCATTATTCATCAATTAGGGTTAAGTGCCTTGCCCAAGAGCAGATCGACAGATTTTATCCACTCACTAGTGACCTTTCGGTTACTGGCCCAATACTGTTACCGCTACGCTACCTGCCAGAGGGTTCATGTTCCTGAAAACCTACTGTATCTACACACTAAGAAAAGAGAGTTCCTCAAGGGGAAGGGTGATGGTTCTATGTGGAACCGTAATCACTATTTTAGTGATAATTAAAATGTAGGGCCAGCAGCTCATTAGAATATTTTGGGGCATGGTTTACTCACAGCTCTTTTTGTGCAACCATGAGTGAGAGTGTCATTTATTGACAATGCCTTGTGAAAGATGTCTTCTCTCCTCAGGGACCCCCAGCCGTTCCAGCGCTAACACACCTGGTTCAACTTGTTAATGAACACAATAATAAAACCTATGGACTATTAACAATACAATAAGGCTATTAAACCAGAATAAAAAACCCTGCATTGTTATTAAAAGGATCTACAAATAACTTTTGATTTTGGATAAGGTTCTTTATAGAACCATTCTCCATAAAGGTTCTATAAAGAACCATAGAAAAAGGTTTTATATAGACCCGAAAAGGGTTGTAACAATACACTGTCAAAATATTCAACTTTTTTAATGGTAACTTACTGGCGGCTAGTAACCTGTAAGTTACTATAAAAAAAGTACAGTATGTTACCATAAATTACTGTAAAGAAGTGCCGTTAGCGTTAAGTTTTTTTGCTTTTTATTTTACTATATAGAACCTTTTATTAAGAGTTCTTTATAGAACCTTAGGAAAGGGTTCTTTATAGCATCATACAAGTTCCATTTAGAACCTTATGTGCAAGGTTCTGTATAGAACCTTCAAAAAACCGTTCTATACAGTGCCAAAAATGGATGCTATGGTTATGGGTTGAGGTCAGGTGATTGTGGAGGCCAGGTCATCTGATGCAGCACTCCATCACTTTCCTCCTTGGTCAAATAGCCCTTACACAGCTTGGTTCATTGTCCTGTTGAAAAACAAATGATAGTGACACTAAGCGCAAACCAGACGGGATGGCGTATTGCTGCAGAATGCTGTTGTAGCCATGCTGGTTAAGTTTGTGTCACCAGCAAAGCACCCACACACCATCACACCTCCTCCTCCATGCTTCACAGTGGGAACGACACATGCAGAGATCATCCGTTCACCTACTCTGTGTCTCACAAAAACAGTGGTTGGAACCAAAAATCTCAAATTTGGACCCATCAGACCAAAGGAGAGATTTCCACCGGTCTAATGTCCATTGCTCGTGGTTCTTGGCCCAAGCAAGTCTCTTCTTATTATTGGTGTCCTTTAGTAGTGGTTTCTTTGCAGCAATTTGACCATGAAGGCCTGATTCACACAGTCTCCTCTGAACAGTTGATGTTGAGATATGTCTGTTACTTGAACTCTGTGAAGCATTTATTTGGGCTGCAATTTCTGAGGCTGATAACTCTAATGAATTTATCCGTAAAGCCGTACAACTCTAGGTTTTCCTTTCCTGTTGACGATCCTCATGAGAGCCAGTTTCATCATAGCACTTGATGGTTTTTACGACTGCACTTGAAGAAACTTTCAAAGTTCTTGAAATGTTCTGTATTGACTGACCTTCATGTCTTAAAGTAATGATGGACTGTAGTTTCACTTTGCTTATTTGAGCTGTTCTTGGCATAATATGGACTTGGTCTATTACCAATTAGGGATATCTTCTGTAAACCACCGCTACCTTGTCACAACACAACAGATTGCCTCAAACCCATTAAGAAGGAAAGAAATTCCACAAATGATCTTTTAAGAAAAATTATAAAAATAAGTGTTAAGTAAAAAATAGAAAATTAGAAAATAGGAAATAAAAGTAACAAATAATTAAACAGCAACAGTAAAATAACACGTGAGGCTATATATAGAGTCAATGTACGGAGGCACCAGTTAGTCAAGGTAATTGAGGTATTATGTACATGTACAGTTGAAGTCAGAAGTTTACATACACTTAGGTTGGAGTCATTAAAACTAGTTTTTCAACCACTCCACAAATTTCTTGTTAACAAACTATAGTTTTGGCAAGTCGGTTAGGACATCTACTTTGTGCATGACACAAGTAATTTTTCCAACAATTGTTTACAGACAGATTATTTCACGTATAATTCACTGTATCACAATTCCAGTGAGTCAGAAGTTTACATACACTAAGTTGACTGTGCCTTTAAACAGCTTGGAAAATACCAGAAAATGTCATCATGGCTTTAGAAGCTTCTGATTGGCTAATTGACATCATTTGAGTCAATTGGAGGTGTACCTGTGGATGTATTTCAAAGCCAACCTTCAAACTCAGCGTCTCTTTGCTTGACCAGAGAGCCAAGAGCAATTTCCAAATGCCTGAAGGTACCACGTTCATCTGTACAAACAATAGTACGCAAGTATAAACACCATGGGACCACGCAGCCGTAATACCGCTCAGGAAGGAGTTCTGTCTCCTAGAGATGAACGTACTTTGGTGCGAAAAGTGCAAATCAATCCCAGAACAACAGTAAAGGAAAGGACCTTGTGAAGATGCTGGAGGAAACAGGTACAAAAATATCTGTATCCACAGTAAAACGAGTCCTATATCGACATAACTTGAAAGGCTGCTCAGCAAGGAAGAAGCCACTGCTCCAAAATCGCCATAAAAAAGCCAGACTACGGTTTGCAACTGCACATGGGGACAAAGATTGTACTTTTTGGGGAAATGTCCTCTGGTTGTGATGCGTCTGTGTGAGCTGGTGTAGAGGAGTCAAGCACAGGACAGCAGATGTGAGTAATATTAGTAATATTACTCGTATTACATGTCAAAAATAATGCCAAGCCCAAACATAACGGACCGCAATACAAAACAATCAATCACAAAGACATGGGGGGGACAGAGGTTTAAATAATGAACATGTAATTAGTGATTTAAACAATGAAGACAAAAAAACATAGAAAATGAAAAGTAGATCGGCGGCAGCTAGAAAACCGGTGACGTCGACCGCCGAAAGCCGCCCGAACAAGGAGAGGGACCAACTTCGGCTGAAGTCATGACACTGGTCTGATGAAACAAAAATATAACTGTTTGGCCATAATGACCATCGTTATGTTTGGAGGAAAAAGGGGGAGGCTTGCAAGCTGAAGAACACCATCCCAACCGTGAAGCACGGGGGTGACAGCATCATGTTGTGGGCGTGCTTTGCTGCAGGTGGGCCTGGTGCACTTCACAAAATAGATGGCATCATGAGGACGGAAAATTATGTGGATATATTGAAGCAACATCTCAAGACATCAGTCAGGAAGTTAAAGCTTGGTCGCAAATGGGTCTTCCAAATCGACAATGACCCCAAGAATACTTCCAAAGTTGTGGCAAAATGGCTTAAAGATAACAAAGTCAAGGTATTGGAGTGGCCATCACAAAGCCCTGACCTCAATCCTATAGAAAACGTGTGGGCAGAACTGAAAAAGCGTGTGCGAGCAAGGAGGCCTACAAACCTGACTCAGTTACATCAGCTCTGTCAGGAGGAATGGTCAAAATTTCACCCAACTTATTGTGGGAAGCTTGTGGAAAGCTACCCGAAATGTTTGACCCAAGTTAAACAATTTAAAGGCAATGCTACCAAATACTAATTGAGTGTATGTAAACTTCTGACCCACTGGGAATATGATGAAAGAAATAAAAGCTGAAATAAATAATTCTCTCTACTATTATTCTGACATGTCACATTCTTAAAATAGAGTGGTGATCCTCACTGACCTAAAACAGGGAATTGTTACTAGGATTAAATGTCAGGAATTGTGAAAAACTGAATGTATTTGGCTAAGGTGTATGTAAACTTCCGACTTCAACTGTAGGTAGAGTTAAAGTGAATATGCATAGATTATAAACAGAGAGTAGCAGCAGCATAAAAGAGTGGCCTGGGTAGCCCTTTGATTAGCTGTTCAGGAGTCTTATGGCTTGGGGGTAGAAGCTGTTAAGAAGCCTTTTGGACCTCGACTTGGCACTCCGATACCGCTTACCGTGAAGGTAGGCTGGAATTTTTAGGGCCTTCCTCTGACACTGCCTGATATAGAGGTCCTGAATGGCAGGAAGCATGGCCCCAGTGATGTACTGGGCCATACGCACTACCTTCTGTAGTGCCTTGTGGTCGGGGTCTGAGCAGTTGCCATACCAGGCAGAGATGCAACCAGTTAGGATGCTCTCGATGGTGCAGCTGTAGAACATTTTGAGGATCTAAGGACCCACGCCAAATCTTTCCAGTCCCCTGAGGGGGAATAGGCTTTGTCGTGCCCTCTTCACGACTGTCTTAGTATGTTTGTGTAGCATAAGATTAATCAATCAATCAGTGTACATGCAAAACATAGATATTGAAACAAACAACTCTGAAAGTCAACCTGCAATAAAGCATGCTGGGAAATTGATAATGATAGGTGTCTTTTTTGGTTTAAAGTGATGTGTATGAGTTTCAGGCCCCTGTATTGATGTTAAACTAGGCCCTGAAAAGAAGGCATAATGAAATATGTATGGTATTGTGTGCATAAAAAAAAAGGACATATTCACTTACAATCTCACTTGGTGAAGTCTTCAGGGATGTAAATGGATGAATGCAACAAGCATGTCTCTGTCACTAACAAATACAGTCATGGGTGATAACTCTACAATTTACTTGAAAGGTACTCTGGGAAATATATGAATACTGTTTTACACTAAGCAGTGTGTTAATTTAACAATGTTCTGGTGTCTATATGGGTCCACAGACTCAACACTTTCAGTGTTGATTTAACACTGTCAGTGTTGTTGTTTTTTTTACACTGGAGAATTTGCTGTGCACACACACGTAATAGATAGAAGCTGTACCCAGGAGGGGTGCTCCTCTGACTCAGAGAAGGAAACTTTGTCCTAGCCATGCTGCAATGTGTGTGTGTGCCACTGTGCGTATTGCTGTGTGTCTGCTACAGCACTGCGCAGCTCGTCACGTGGTTCACAGAGAGCGAGAAGCATGCAGGGAGAAAGAGTGAGAGGGGTATGAGATAAAGAAAACAAGAGAAAAACGGAGGATGGATGAAGTGAGGCATCTGCAGTTCTGAGAGAGTGTGGAGGAGAGAGAAAGAGGGCGGGAAGAGAGAGAGGTACTGTAGAGAGAGAACGCGAGAGTACTCATATCCAATCAACTGTGTGCTATGGAACATGTGTTTTTGTATGTGAAATAGATATATAATTCTACTGGTTATGTGAAATAGATATATAATTTCTACTGGTTATGTGAAATAGATATATGATTCTACTGTTTATGTGAAATAGATATATCATTCTACTGGTTATGTGAAATAGATATATAATTCTACCGTTTATGTGAAATAGATATATAATTCTACTGGTTATGTGAAATAGATATATAATTCTACTGGTTATGTGAAATAGATATATAATTCTACCGTTTATGTGAAATAGATATATATTTCTACTGGTTATGTGAAATAGATATATAATTCTACTGGTTATGTGAAATAGATGTACAATTACACTGGTTATGTGATATAGATATATACTTTCTACTGGTTATGCGAAATAGATATATAATTCTGTTGGTTATGTGAAATAGATATATAATTATGTTGGTTATGTGAAATAGATGTATAATTATACTGGTTATTTGATATAGATATATAATTCTACAGTTTTTTTGCTGGGTTTGCTTGTGCATTATCCCCGTAGGCTCTCTCTTTCTCTCCACCCCTCCTCCCTCTATCTATTTTTCTCTCTATCCCTCCCTTTTTCTTTCCCTCTATCCAGCTGGTTACATAACGACTATTTAATCAGCCTAGGAATGTATAATACTGTACCGTCAGAGAGAGAGGGGGGGTTAGAGAGGGGTGGGGGGGAGACAAAGAGAGAGAGAGAGACAGAGACAGAGAGAGAGAGAGAGAGAGAGAGAGAGAGAGAGAGAGAGAGGGTTAGAGAGAGGGAGAGAGAAAGAGAAAAGGAGAGAGAGAGGGTTAGAGAGAGAGAGGGGGATGGAGAGAGAAAGGAAGGGGGAAACTGATATTATGGAGCAGAGGAATCATAAAATAATATCATCCATTTGGATTTTAAAGTGAGTGACATACAGCGTGCTGCTACTGGGTGGCCAAAAACCTCCTTACCAAAGAACTATAATACTTGAAGATTCCAACAGTTTTCTGTTTACTGCACTCATTAATACAGTACTTCGTTCCTAGGCTGTGTTTACATAGTATATCACGAAACTGATGCCTGATCATTCTTCACATATCAATTGCAATGTGATTGTAATATATTGATGTGTTGTGATGTCTTTCTGTCCTCAGGTTCAAAGACAAAGGAGGGAATGGACGCAGGGGTAAACATAGGTTAGACACACACACGGACACAAATACACACACATATTATTTTGGGATCTGATTGATTGAATGATTGATTGATAAATTGATCTCTGTGTTGTTAGTTGCTAACCGCGACCAGGCGAACATCGTCGGGGACCCCACTGCTGCTGGAGCTGACCTCTTACAGGGAGGCATGGAGAATACCGGACAAGAGGTGAGTTACCATGACAACAGATGAAAGAATGATTGATCAATTAATAGTGACTGACAGGCCAATGTGAACAAGAATATATATGTGATCAATCAACACAATAACTGGTAAGGAATGGCAGGTTAGAACCGTTGACATAATACCAGACACAATAACTTGACGTTATCAATCAGGTAGCCTCTGAAAGCCCAGGCTTCAGGCCTCGCGAGACCTTCAATCAGGTGACACAGCACCTTTTTTCAGTTGAAGGCATTCAGTTGTACAACTGACTAGGTATCCCCCTTTCCCTTTCCCTTTGAAAGGATTACAACAGAATAAGAAATGCAACAAGGTCGAGTAACAACAAGGTCAAGTAACAACAAGGTCGAGTAACAACATAATTGAGTAACGATATGAATGCAGACTCAAAAAGCATAACAGTCTACATCCTTCAGTCGGTGTCAGATGGTAGTGCCATGTTGAGGCCACAAGAGCAGTCTGTTGTTTGACCACTTGGTGTCGCTATTTCCCACAGTACCGCTGCTCTGATAGAAAGACGGATGGACATATGGGCGGACAGACAGAGACAGACAGACAAACAGGGGAATGGCAGCTCCTTTAATAGCCAGTGGTTCAGAAATTCAGGCAGATTAGGTTTGATGGTAGCCCTATAATGGTAGGCCTGTAACTCACTCCACATTCTCCATATGAATATGTGTTGGTGTTGTGTTGCTAACCCTTTGTTGTCGTGTTGGTGTTGTGTTGATGTTGATGTTGGTGTTGTTGTGTTGGTGTTGTGTTGGTGTTGGTGTTGGTGTTGTGTTGGTATTGGTGTTGTGTTGGTATTGTGTTGGTGGTGTGTTGTTGATGTTGATGTTGATGTTGATGTTGTTGTGTTGGTGTTGTGTTGTGTTGGTATTGGTGTTGTTGTGTTGGTGTTGGTGTTGTGTTGGTGGTGTGTTGTTGTTGGTGTTGTTGTTGTGTTGTTAGTGTTGTGCTGTTGTTGTGCTGGTATTGTTGGTGTGTTGTTTTGTTGTGTTGTTGTTGTGTTGGTGTTGTGTTGGTGTTGGGTTGATGGTGTTGGTGTTGTGTTGGTGTTGTGTTGGTGTGATGTTGGTGTTGTGTTGTGTTTGTGTTGTGTTGTTGGTGTTGGTGTGTTGTTGGTGTTGTGTTGGTGTTGTGTTGTTGTTGGTGTTGTGTTGTTGTTGTGTTGTGTTGGTGTTGTGTTGTTGTTGGTGTTGTGTTGGTGTTGTGTTGTTGGTGTTGTTGTGTTGGTGTTGTGTTGTGTTGTGTTGGTGTTGTTGTTGGTGTTGTGTTGCTAACCCTTTGTTGTTGTGTTTGTTTCCTCTATGTTCCATTGGTAGGAGGAGCCTCAGCCTGTATACGAGGTGCCTATTGGAAGGGCGGGTCAGATGTTCTAGGTTATGGTGGGGTGGCTGGATAGTGAATGCTGCATGATTCAGCCTAACATATAGTTCCTAGGTGCATATATGAAGGGCGAATGAGCTTTCAAACACTGACTGGCTAGCATCCTGTTAGGACCTGGAGTTATGTTCTAAACCCTCTCCAAACTATCTCTTAACCTTCTCCTAACCCTCTCCTAACTCTCTCCTAACTCTATCCTAACCCTCTCCTAACTCTCTCCTAACTCTCTCCATAACTCTCTCCTAACCCTCTCCTAACTCTCTCCTAACGCTCTCCTAACCCTCTCCATAACCATTTCCTAACTCTCTCCTAACCATCTCCTAACTCTCTCCTAACTCTCTCCATAACCATTTCCAAACCCTCTCCATAACTCTCTCCAAACCCTCTCCATAACTCTATCCTAAACCTCTCCTAACCCTCTCCTAACTCTATCCATAACCATCTCTAACCATGCTGTATCTATAGATAATAACACAGCTTAAGACTGTCTCTATGCACCTTTGGCGTAGCATAGGCATAGACTTACCCTGCGTGGATCTCTCTGGTCTAAGATGCAGTCAAAATAACAGAGCTTGCTCCTGTTAACCGCTGCCTACAAAAATAACGCCTCTGGTTGGCTGGGGGCAACAGTATTTCATGTCTCAAGGAGGGTGACATCACATCTACTATGCTAGCCACGCCATGCTAACCTCTGCTTCATTAGACACTTCAGCCCAGAGACTGAATGGCCCTGTGTCGTACTCAACCCTATCATAAGCCTGTCATAAGCATGACATAAGCGATAATGTGCTTGATGTAGCTGTGACCTATTCAGTCTGAAGCCAGGGCATCTGCAGGCCGTAAGATTGTGAGACCAGGTCTAGGAGCTAACCCAAGTCTTCAGGTCTCAGGCAAGGTTACTCTAATTTAAAATCTCTCTCTCTGTAGGCAGAATATGGAGGAATGGAGCAGGTAGAAGGAGGAGAAGTAAGTGACAACCAACCACACTATTTCTGTTTTCTTTATGCAGATGGTGATATCATGACATGATTATTGATTATTTCTTTCTCCCCCTCTCTCTCTGACTCTCAGGGCGGCTACTAGTCATTCCAGGGACCTCTTCTCCTCAGCCCTCCGTTGGTCCCTCGCTCCCCTTGCCTCGCTGTTCCAGACTTCCAGATGTTCTACTTATTTTTTTGTGACTTTATGGAACCAAAACAGATACAGACTCTTCCAGATAAATCTATACACCCCCTGAGTCCATCTTCTGCCCCCCCC
>QNTS01006465.1:34228-59827 GCA_003317085.1 Hucho hucho | reverse complement strand
GGGTAGCCTTCCACAAGCTTCCCACAATAAGTTGGGTGAATTTTGGCCCATTCCTCCTGACAGAGCTGGTGTAACTGAGTCAGGTTTGTAGGCCTCCTTGCTCGCACACGCTTTTTCAGTTCTGCCCACAAATTTTCTGTAGGATTGAGGTCAGGGCTTGTGATGGCCACTCCAATACCTTCACTTTGTTGTCCTTAAGCCATTTTGCCACAACTTTGGAAGTATGCTCGGGGTCATTGTCCATTTGGAAGACCCATTTGCGACCAAGCTTTAACTTCCTGACTGATGTCTTGAGATGTTGCTTCAATATATCCACCTAATTTTCCTTCCTCATGATGCCATCTATTTTGTGAAGTGCACCAGTCCCTCCTGCAGCAAAGCACCCCCACAACATGATGCTGCCACCCCCGTGCTTCACGGTTGGGATGGTGTTCTTCGGCTTGCAAGCCTCCCCCTTTTTCCTCCAAACATTACGATGGTCATGATGGCCAAACAGTTTTATTTTTGTTTCATCAGACCAGAGGACATTTCTCCAAAAAGTACGATCTTTGTCCCCATGTGCAGTTACAAACTGTAGTCTGGCTTTTTTATGGCGGTTTTGGAGCAGTGGTTTCTTCCTTGCTGAGCGGCCTTTCAGGTTATGTTGATATAGGACTCGTTTTACTGTGGATATAGATACTTTTGTACCTGTTTCCTCCAGCATCTTCACAAGGTCCTTTGCTGCTGTTCTGGGATTGATTTGCACTTTTCGCACCAAAGTACGTTCATCTCTAGGGGACAGATTGCGTCTCCTTCCTGAGCGGTATGATGGCTGCGTGGTCCCATGGTGTTTATACTTGTGTACTATTGTTTGTACAGATGAACGTGGTACCTTCAGGCATTTGGAAATTGCTCCCAAGGATGAACCAGACTTGTGGAGGTCTACAATTGGCTGATTTCTTTTGATTTTCCCATGATGTCAAGCAAAGAGGCACTGAGTTTGAAGGTAGGCCTTGAAATACATCCACAGGTACACCTCCAATTGACTCAAATGATGTCAATTAGCCTATCAGAAGCTTCTAAAGCCATGACACCATTTTCTGGAATTTTTCGAGCTGTTTAAAGGCACAGTCAACTTAGTGTATGTAAACTTCTGACCCACTGGAATTGTGATATAGTGAATGATAAGTGAAATAATCTGTCTGTAAACAATTGTTGGAAATATTACTTGTGTCATGCACAAAGTAGATGTCTTAACCGACTTGCCAAAACTATAGTTTGTTAACAAGAAATTTGGTGAGTGGTTGAAAAACGAGTTTTAATGACACCAACCTAAGTGTATGTAAACTTCCGACTTCAACTGTAAGTGCTCATATGAACAAATTAAGTACGTTAAGGTAGTAAATACTAACAAAACCGCCTTAATATTTGAAAAGAAAATGCATTCAAAGATCTTAAAATATCATGCAAAAAAACGAGTACAAACTAAAAGTAGGAGAAAAGTCTAAATGCTAATTTCGGCTAATGAAGTGCATCATGGGTAGGGGAGGAAGTGCTATAGAAGCCTCATACAAATAAAAGGAACACACACTAAAAGTATTTATAAATAAATAATTAATAAAAAAAACTTAGGTAGTGGGTCTGTTAGGGTTAGGGTCCTCTCCTCCTAAGGATACTGTACTGGGTGATTCATGTTAAGAGTTCTGGTTGGACTAAAGTCCAAAGATGGACTTCATCCTATCTCATTAAGACCGGTGGGAGCAAGAGTTTCCAACCTTTTTATCCCCACCCTACCCCACCCCAGACTCCAGCACTACAATTGATAGGCACTCTTTTCCATCTGTACAGAAGTGCACATATAATTCTGTCATCTTTTCAGATTTTCTGTGTAATAGATGTTGCTGTAACCGTTTGAGAAGTTTGTTTTTAGTTTCCCCAACGTACAGTTTGTTACCTTTTTGACATTCCATCACATAACCAGGTTGGGCCTCTAATTCTGTATGTTTGTTTATAGTATACTTGATAGACCTGAAGTGGGGATTGAGCTGCCGTTTCCCACTATCCAGAGGCATTCACTAAGTAATCTTTAAGATTTTTATTCCTTCTGAACGCTGAGATACTTTTTTTTATATATATAGTGTATGTGGACACTCCTTCAAATTTGTGGATTTGGCTATTTCAGCCACACCCGTTGCTAACTGGTGTATAAAATTGAGCACCCAGCCATGCAATCTCCATAGACAAACATTTGCAGTAGAATGGCCTTACTGAAGAGCTCAGTGACTTTCAACGTGGCACCGTCATAGAATGCCACCTTTCCAACAAGTCAGTTCATCAAATTTCTGCCCTGCTAGAGCTTCCCCGGTCAACTGTAAGTCCTGTTATTGTGAAGTGGGAACGTCTAGGAGCAACAACGGCTCAGCCGCGAAGTGGTAGGCCACACAAGCTCACAGAACGGGACTGCCGAGTGCTGAAGCGCGTAGCGCATAAAAATTGTCTGTCCTTGGTTGCAACACTCACTACCAAGTTCCAAACTGCCTCTGGAAGCAATGTCAGCACAAGAACTGTTCATCGGGAGCTTAATGAAATGGGTTTCCATGGTCGAGCAGCCGCACACAAGCCTAAGATCACCATGCGCAATGCCATTGGACTCTGGAGCAGTGGAAACGTGATGAATGATGTGATGAATCACGCTTCACCATCTGGCCGTCCGACAGATGAATCTGGGTTTGGCGACTGCCAAGAGAACGCTACCTGCCGGAATGTATAGTGCCAACTGTAAGGTTTGGTGGAGGAGGAATAATGGTCTGGGGCTGTTTTTTATGGTTCGGACTAGGCCCCAAAGTTCCAGTGAAGGGAAATGTTAACGCTACAGCATACAATGACATTCTAGATGATTCTGTGCTTCCAACTTTGTGGCAACCGTTTGGGGAAGGCCTTTTCCTGTTTCAGCATGAAAAGCGTAGTCCATACAGAAATGGTTTGTCGAGATCGGTGTGGAAGAACTTGACTGGCCTGCACAGTGCCCTGACCTCAACTCCATCGAACACCTTTGTGATGAATTGGAACACAGACTGCGAGCCAGGCCTAATCATCCAACATCAGAGCTCAACCTCACTAATGCTCTTGTGGCTGAATGGAAGCAAGTCCACGCAGCAATGTTCCAATATCTAGTGGAAAGCCTTCCTAGAAAAGTGGAGGCTGTTACAGCAGCAAAGGGGGGGACCAACTCCATATTAATGCCCATGATTTTGGAATGAGATGTTAGACAAGCGGGTGTCCACATACTTTTGGTCATGTAGTGTAAGTGTAAAATATTCTAACGGTTCAAAAAAAATCTGTGTGTCCTGGAAGTGTCTCTTGACTATAGAATTAAACTGCATTGAAGGTGCGGAAAAGGTAGTGACAAACAGTATGACACTCTCAACAGTATAGCCTTGGTAAGGAAGTTCCCCATGATGGAGGTCTCTGCACACCTCTGCCTTTACCGAGCGGAGAAATTGAACTGGGATGTGGACATGAAGCTAGGGTTAGGGTTGTGGATGAGGGTTAGGTTTGTGGTTGAGTTCAGAGTTAGGGTTGAACCTGGATGTGGACATGAAGCTAGGGTTAGGGTCGTGGTTGAGTTCAGGGTTAGGGTTGAATCGGTATGTGGGTATTAAGCTAGATAGTTTTAAGGCTACAGTTGGGGCTAAGGTTCAGGTTTAGGGTTATGGTCAGAGGTGACCTGTCATTAAGAGCAGGTAAAAAAACAACAAAAAACAAAAGTAGAATCTTCGTGTTGCCTGTTTTGCATGTTATTTCAGAATTAATACGTGTCACAAATCAATTTGCTTCCCTGCCTGCTACATGATGGAGAGGGTAGATAATGTTGAATACATTGGCGATGCTGTCAATCCAGCATGACTTCTGCCGCGTTTAAAACAACTGGAAACTCAAAACTGGGAAATCTCAAACTTCAGTGAGTTCAAGACAACTGGGAACTCTGAAAATAACCCGAGCTCCGACTGGGTAATTACGTTTTGAACGGTCATCCAACTCGGAAATCTAAGTCGGGAACTCTTTCTAGAGCATGATTCTACCTTGTTTTTTTCAGAGTTCCCAGTTGTCTTGAAAGCACCATAAATCCAGAGAATGCCAGACTTTGATGACAAAGTTTGATGACAGAATTTGTCCACAAGAAGGACCGCCACGCCACCTTCCTGTTCAAGTGAGCACAGCACAACGGTGAGTCCAAAAATGTCTTGTATGCTGCTGTATGCCAGGGAGATAAGTATACTGTAGGTAAAACAGTAATACTAAGTGTATGTTGTGTAGTAAGCTGTTAGTAAACCATGTGCCTCACCCTAATAATTTGGTCCCTTTACCCCTCATAACTTAGCCCACTGTTCTAACTTGGTTGTGCACATGTAGCCTATTTTAGAGAAATGTCATCATCAAACATTGTAAGAGCTTTCATAGTCTGCTTATATGCCCCCTTTATTTATCTTACGGTTCTGACTTGGTGTAAAGGGAGAATACTATAAGAACGGCCCATGTTCTGAATTCTGTATATTTCAAAAGTGCTGAACAAATAGTTATATTGACTACGTCCGTCTTAGCTCGTTCATTAATGTCTTAATCGAAATGACGGATTCCCTCTTTTCCGCTTGTCGTCCCCTTATGCCATAGTTTATACATCTCAATTGTCAGTAGAAACCTCATTTGTTTAAGCAAATCAGACATATCAGCTTTGTTTTTTAAAAAGGCAGTAAATGAGGCTGAATTAACTGTTTTGCTGCCAGACAAGGCTCCGCTGATAGCCAGGTATAGAGTAGGTAAGAATTCACTCCATGGTGCTGAAAAGAAAGCTCTGCTGTTGGGACAGCTTTATGTAGGCCCTAACAGTTTGTGGGCACCGTTTGTCACCGTTGTAGTGCAATTAATGTATTGTTTAGTGTTGTGTAGATGCTTTGCTGGCATGCAACAACAACAACAATGTTTTGAGTTTGCCCCACCATTAGAGCAGGGGTGTCAAACAGGTCCTGCAGTCTCTTGGAGTCTGCCAAGCTGATACAACGTTTATAAGACTGTGGACTTGAAGAGGCTTGTTGAAAACCTCCCGGCTTTTTCTTAGTCTATCCCTGTCCTGTCACTGGCCAGTGATTGATGTGTCTCCCTGCCTTCTTGTCAGGCTACTCAATGGGGCCTGTTGTGAGGCTCTTATCGATTTAGGTGGAATGAAATGTCTAACAGTTATAAATAACGGGCAGATAACACCATGCCTGGTAGACAAGGGCAATCAGTCGTTCATTACAATTACCTGAGGAGGACGAGACTGATTTAACAAGTCAATATAATTGAATATAAAAATAGCATTACGCTACACTGATCTGTATACTGTCAGGTACAATGCGTTTAGAAATTATTCACACCCCTTGACTTTTTCCACATTTTATTGTGTTACAGCCTGAATTTAAAATGGATTAAATTGGCCTAAACACAATACCCCATAATGTCAATGTGAAATGTTTACAAATTAATAAAAAATGAAAATCTGAAATATCTTGAGCCAATAAGTATTCAAACCCTTTGTTATGGCAAGTCAAATAAGTTCAGGAGTAAAAATGTGCTAAACAAGTCATATAAGTTGCATGGACTCTCTGTGTGCAATAATAGTGTTTAACATGACTTTTGAATGACTATAATTATCTGTAAGGTCCCTCAGTCGAGCAGTGAATTTCAAACACAGATTCAACCACAAAGACCAGGGAGCTTTTCCAATGCCTCGCAAAGAAGGGCACCTATTAGTAGATTGGTAAAAATAAATAATGAGAAGATATTGAGTATCCCTTTGAGCATGGTGAAATTATTAATTACACATTGAAAGGTGTATCAATATATCCAGTCACTACAAAGATACAGGCGTCCTTCCTAACTCAGTTGCCGGAGAGGAAGGAAACCATTTTATTGTATCGCATTGTTGGGTTTAGAGCTTGCAAGAAAGGCATTTCACTGTAATTGTGCACGTGACATTAAAACGTGAAACTGCTCAGGGATTTCAAAGCCAATGGTGACTTTAAAACAGTTACAGTTTAATGGCTGTGATAGGAGAAAACTGAGGATGGATCAACAACATTGTAGTTACTTCACAATACTAAACAAAATAACAGAGTGAAAAGAACGAAGCCTGTACAGAATAAAAGTATTTGAAAAACATGCATGTTTGCAATAAAACACTAAAGTAAAACTGGAAAAAATGTGGCAAAGTAATTAACCTTATGTGGTAAATACATCACAGCACATCACTTAAGCATGGTGGTGGCTGCATCATGTTATAGTATGCTTTTCATCGGCAAGGTCTAGGTCGTTTTTTAGAATAAAAAGAAACAGAATAGAGCTAAGTACAGGCAAAATCCTAGAGGAAAATCTGGTACAGTCTGCTTTCCAACAGACACTGGGAAACAGTTTCACCTTTCAGCAGGACAATAACCTAAAACACAAGGCCAAATATACACTGGAGTTGCTTACCAAGAAGACAGTGAATGTTCCTGAATGGCCTAGTTACAGTTTTGACTGTATCTAAAATCTAAGGCAAAACTTGAAAATGGCGGTCTGACAATGATCAACAACCAACTTGACAGAGCTTGAAAAATGTTAAAAATAATAATGTGCAAATATTGTACAATCCAAGTGTGCAAAGCTCTTAGAGACTTATCCAGTAAGACTCAGCTGTAATCGCTGCCAAAAGTGAGTCTAACATGTATTATGTGAATACTTATGTTAATGAGGCTATTTCTGTCAGAAAAATATTTTTCACTTTGTCATTATGGGGTATTGGGTGAGAGAAATCTATTTAATCCATTTTGAATTCAGGCTGTAACACAGCAAAATGTGGAATAGGTAAAAGGGTATGAACACTTTCTGAAGGCACTGTAAGCTCCTTTCCTGTTTTCAGGCCTGTCTATGCGCATGAAATGAAATACACATGGGGGTGGTTTTAATTGCTTATTCTGTAATTAGCCCAGTTCCTACAGGGTTTACAGCCAGATACAGCTGTCACTCTTCAATGGAACCTAACCTCTTCATGCACAGGCTGGATGTGCCTTTTTGGACATCAAAGATCCAATCTTTTGAAAGGTATATACTCTTGAAGGAATGGATTAAAGCGATATAACCTATATTTCCAGAGTATGTACACTCAGAGTATAAGCTATAACTATAAGTACACAGTTAGAACCAATCAATCCAGAGTAGGTTCTAGAGTAAATGTTGTCACACACAATTCATACTTAATCACCAGCTTCCTAAAATAGCTGTCCTCCTTCATGCAAATCTTAAATATCTGTAATTGACAATTGAGCATTCCAATAACATCAGCCTGCCCTTTAATTGCTGGTAATGAGTATCTAGAAGAATTGGGAGCCATGCCGACTATGTTTTGCATGAAGGCATCCTCCAGAATATGCAAACGAATCTTGGTTAAAAGCTCTCACTGGGTAGGAAGCTTTGCCTGGGCCAATTTACATGCAATCCCAGTCGGCATGGCACCCAAGTCACTGATATGTCGCCCACCGCTGCGCCACCACTCTCCCATTGAGTCAAATGCAGCTTGATTACTCTTCACACTCCCCAAATTATAATGCAAATAGCGTTCCACCTATTAACCATGCAGCCGCTCGAAACGTGCGCTTGTCCCCACTGTGTGTGATGTAAATTGCTATGTCACATTAAAATTGACACCGGTAATTCTGTGCATTTGTAAAGTTATTGGGTGCCAGATCTTATGAAGCGTTGTGACAGCTATGCAGATGAGTGCATTTTGCTGTACATAGTCAATTTGGCACAGTCACAGGGGAGAGATTGCTTTTTGGTGCATAATGAAACCACACATATTAAGAAATTACCTCTGAGCAAAAATCATCCTCCCAGCATCACCTTCACTTGCATCTCTGTTTACTTAAACATTACATTTAGGGGTTATTGACCTTGTCCACGTCTTCCCTGAAAGTCGAACTGTTCTCATGATGTAGGCCTGTTTTCTGAAGGAATGTATTATTTGTCAAGGGTCTCAGTGTTGGAGCTGAAGAAATGACCCTCAGTACATCTCTACATCTATCATTATGACAAAGCGGGGGAAATATGATTTTGATAAATCTCAAATCAATGTTCCCTAGGCAGCCAACTCATAGGATTTTACCTTCATTCAATAATGCAGGATGGTAGAGTAGGCCTACTATAGGCACCAAGGGGAATGCATGCCTGAGGTGGGGTAATTTAACTGCATGATATTACTTTGATGTTTTAATTCATTATTAGCCATTTATACATGCTATCTTTAAAGGGGCAGTCTACAGTTGTGTCACGACTTCCGACGAAGTCGGTGCCTCTCCTTGTTCGGGTGGTGTTCTGCGGTCGACGTCACCGGTCTTCTAGCCATCACCGATCCTCTTTTCATTTTCCATTTGTTTTGTCTGTTTTCCACACCTCGTTTCAATTCCCTCACTACATGTTTTGTATTTAACCCTCTGTTCCCCCTCATGTCTTTGTGTGGGATTGTTCATTGTAGTGCTTGTGCACTTTATGTACTGGTGCGTTACGGGCTATTTTGTGCCCATTTTCTCTCGTGTTGTTTGAACCGTTGGGTTGTTTAATAAACAACTAAGTTTATTACACAGTTTTGCTCTCCTGCGCCTGACTTCTCTGCAACCAGTTACGCAAGTTGTTACATCCATTTTTGGACTTATAAATTAATGATATGTACCCATTGATTCCTGAAGAACAAATTAATGCCTCATGAGCTTAGTTCAACTATCATACCCCATCATAACCCAACATTTTAGCTTGTTTTACTCCAATGTTTGTACACAAAGTAAATGTAAACAAACACTATATAGCCTCAAAATATGGTTAAAACTATCATTTTGAAATCATGGATGGTCGGTCCCTGCATCCATAGCTCTGTCTGTGAATTTGAAAGTGGTTGCATTTAGGCCGTCAATGTAAAAAAACAATTTGTTCTTAACTGACTTGCCTAGTTAAATAAAGGTTAAATAAAATATATTTCCCCAGCCCCATTCCTCAGCTTTTTACCAAAACAGGGGTGGGGAGGACACTTTGCTATTGTTTCAACTGCTGATTTCCCTTTAAGGTATGCTAATCTTGAAATATGAAATGTGTTCGCCTAGCTACATTTAGTAGAAATTGATATCAGAAGTTGGATATCATCAGTAAAAATTGCTCTTGATTAAAAACATCACATCAGCCCACAGAAAGGGCTTGATACAAGTTGGGACCGAAAACCAAATTCAAACCGTTAGAACAAATATTTAAAGTTCACTTAGCTCAAAATGTTTCAATAACCACAGATTTGTCAGCAGCAGGTAAAATGGCTCAGTTGGACCCCGAAATACAAGGACAAGTGGTTTCATGCACCACCTTGTGTCCCAGCATGACTGAGCTGTGGGTACCGTACAGTAGTAGGCTCACCATTGAAAAGTGTGTAAGCTATGTCATTTGAAATGATACAACCCACTCATGGTTAAAGGCTCAGTGGTTTGGAGTGCTCCAGCGCTGGCTGATTGGGGCCTAATTAGTGTGCTTTGTTAATGCCAGGTAGTGTCAGGTGCTAACGAGGGGTTGATTGGAGTGTGAGAGCCCGGGAGAGATGATTGGGATGCCTGCCTTGCAGCTCAAAGTTAAATGCTGCTCAGTGAATAGCGACATCTGACAGTGAAGTTGCTACAGTGACAAATTAAATGTAATTGGTGAGGAGCAACATGAGTGGCCACAGGGAAAGGTCTGCCTTGGCCGCAGAAAACTCCAATCAAGTGAGAAAGGCTTAGCAGAGGGGTACTATGCCACGAGAAGGGGTTGATTAAATGATTTATAAGGATCTCATACGTTTTAGTTTGGGATGATTCTTTAAGGGCTTGATTCAATCCGTATCGCCAAAGTTTAATCGCGCTATAGCGCAATCGAAATTTAAAAGCAATTTTCCCAAGTTCGCAGAGACTGCAATCTCGGTAAACGCTGCATATGTCAGCTCAATCTGAAATTACCTTTACAGTTCTAGTGTGCTATAGCACTAAACTTCTGATTGAATCGAACCCTAATACTTTATGGCACAGTCACTTCAGAGCAACTCCTTCCAATGTATACCTGCCAAGAAGCAGAGACAACAAACGTTTAAGCTAAATACATACTTAAAGAGAGAGTTCACCCAAATTACAAAAGGACCTTAGTTTCCTTAAGCAGTCTATGGACAAGGTATGACAGCAATCCATTCCTTGGTTTTATTTCCCTGCCGCCGTTTCCAAATGCTAACATTTTGGCATTTGTGGCAAAAATTCCATTCAAGTCATGGTACCGATATTAGCATTTTTCACATTAGCATGTCCAAATCATCTAAAAGTCTCAAATTGATTGTGAAGCTCAATAAAGTCACATAGTTGATTGTTGTCATACCTTGTCCATTGGTTTCCTTACCCTGTAAGCAGTCAATGTGTCATTTTGTAATTTGTGTGAACTATCCCTTTAAAGTACTGTATTTAAGAGGATATCAATGTTGGAACTCACCAATTATGAGAGCCAAGGTGTGTCACATAAAGCAGGCCATCTGTTCATCATAGGGGCAGCTTAGCCTTAGATAAAGGACAAAGGTTCAAGGGGGGGGTAATATTTCAGCCTTCATATACAAACACAACTGCAGACCTCTAGAGCTGGAGTAGTTGAGTCTTAAATGTACACCAGAGAGCTCTGAGCTCGCCAAATGAGTCCTCAGGAGACCGCCCTCAACACCTGTAGTCATTTTGCAAACCTTTTAATTGGCTCTCCTCCGTCAGCTAACACCCCATGTCAGAGATTGGTCAAAGGTCCAGGTCTACAGTGAACCTCATTCTCGCACACAGAATAAGTCATTTTGTAGGGGGGAGGTATTCAAACGAACATTACCTATACTTTCCACACTACTAAGACGAAATTAGCCATACTTGACTGGCCTGGTTACAAATCCACCATAGTTGAAATGACAAATATGATAGGACAAACTCTAATCATACCATATAGTTTTTATTTGTCTGGATGATCAAGTCGTAAACCACAAGCCCACTATCCCCGCCATCCTGAGTGACCAGCAATGTAGTGGTCTTTCTTCCTGCAGGGCTGAAACTCCAACTCCTGTACCTCAGAATATTGCCCTCCTGGCAGCCAGCCTGCCCTGTGAGTCATGAGTCTGTGTGAGTGTTCTGCAGTTCAGCGTGGGAGGACAGGTGGCGTGATGGTGGAGTGTGTGTGAAAGAGAGAGAGCGATTGTGTGTGTGTGAAGTGCTCCCCCTGGCCAAGAGACGAGGCCGAGTGAGTGTGAGCCATGAAGAGAGGAAGGAAGATGAATTTCCAGACATTTATAATAGCTGTCACACCTTAACTCCTCTGAAGCAATTTCACATTTGAAAATGGGATTAGCGGCTCAAATTAAAAATGACACATTTCTGCTGGCATCACACATTGCATTCAAAATGTTCAGGTAAAACAGTTCCTAATTAAGGACAGAAACACTCTCCTTGTGGGTGATGGATATCACTCAGAGCCATTCTGTATGTGTTGCACCCACTCTTCAGATTTAGGGGGTGAGGACATTTTGCGAACTCACCTTTGAAGTTGTGAGTTTGAGTCTTGTGGTAGGACATTGGTGGACTGTGTGGTTCAGGGACAGACATACAGTCAGACAATAGGACAAGACAGTAACAGCCATTCTGAGCTCTAACCACAAACAGACAAATGTGTTTTCCCTGAGAGAATGACAATAACAGATATGTGAAATGTTTTGATAAATGAGGGGGCCAACAAACACCGCAGATAGGTCCCAATGAGGACTTGAGGAATCTATTGATTTGTTTCTGTGGCCCACCCCCCTCCTCTTCATGTTTGTTACCATAACAGCAGTCTCAAGCTCATATATTGAAATAAAACTTGACAAAAAAATTTTTGTGAAGTGTCGCCTAACTTCCTTCCTTACCTGATAGTGCCTCAACATTTGTATCAATACACGTAATTCAACTCCACAGTCTATATAATCAGGTGTGTACAGTGGCTTGCGAAAGTATTCACCCCCCTTGGCATTTTTCCTATTTTGTTGCCTTACAACCTGGAATTAAAATGGATTTTTGGGGGGTTTGTATCATTTGATTTACACACCATGCCTACCACATTGAAGAGGCAAAATATTTTTGGGGGTGAAACAAACAAGAAATAACAACAAAAAAACAGAAAATTTGAGCATGCATAACTATTCACCCCCCCAAAGTCAATACTTTGTAGAGTCACCTTTTGCAGCAATTACAGCTGCAAGTCTCTTGGGGTATGTCTCTATAAGATTGGCACATCTAGCCACTGGGATTTGTGCCCATTCTTCAAGGCAAAACTGCTCCAGCTCCTTCAAGTTGGATGGGTTCCGCTGGTGTACAGCAATATTTAAGTCATACCACAGATTCTCAATTGGATTGAGGTCTGGGCTTTGACTAGGCCATTCCAAGACATTTAAATGTTTCCCCTTAAACCACTCAAGTGTTGCTTTAGCAGTATGCTTAGGGTTATTGTCCTGCTGGAAGGTGAACCTCCGTCCCAGTCTCAAATCTCTGGAAGACTGAAACAGGTTTCCCTCAGAATTTCCCTGTATTTAGCGCCATCATTCCTTCAATTCTGACCAGTTTCCCAGTCCCTAACGATGAAAGACATCCCCACAGCATGATGCTGCCACCACCATGCTTCAATGTGGGGATGGTGTTCTCGGGGTGATGAGAGGTGTCAGATAGCGTTTTCCTTGATGGCCAAAAAGCTATATTTTAGTCTCATCTGACCAGAGTACCTTCTTCCATATGTTTGGGGAGTCTCTCACATGCCTTTTGGCGAAAACCAAATGTGTTTGCTTATTTTTTTCTTTAAGAAATAGTTTTTTTCTGTCCACTCTTCCTTAAAACCCAGCTCTGTGGTGTACGGCTTAAAGTGGTCCTATGGACAGATACTCCAATCTCCGCTGTGGAGCTTTGCAGCTCCTTCAGGGTTATCTTTGGTCTCTTTGTTGCCTCTCTGATTAATGCTCTCCTTGCCTGGCCAATGAGTTTTGGTGGGCGGCCCTCTCTTGGCAGGTTTGTTGTGGTGTCATATTCTTTCCATTTTTAATAATGGATTTTATGGTGCTCCGTGGGATGTTCAAAGTTTCTAATATTTTTTTATAACCCAACCCTGATATGTACTTCTCAACAACTTTGTCCCTGACCTGTTTGGAGAGCTCATTGGTCTTCATGGTGCCACTTGCTTGGTGGTGCCCCTTGCTTAGTGGTGTTGCAGACTTTCAGAACAGGTGTATATATACTGAGATCATGTGACACTTAAATAAAGTCCACCTGTGTGCAATCTAACTAATTATGTGACTTCTGAAGGTAATTGGTTGCACCAGATCTTATTTAGGGGCTTCATAGCAAAGGGGGTGAATACATATGCACGCACCACTTTTCTGTTTTTTATTTTTTCGAATGTTTTGAAATAAGTTATTTTTTTCATTTCACTTCACCAATTTGGACTCTTTTGAAATCCAAATAAAAATCTATTTAAATTACAGGTTGTAACGCAACAAAATAGGAAAAACGCCAAGGGGGATGAATACTTTTGCAAGGCACTGTACGTACACTGTTATTTTACACCTTTAACCACTCTGTATCGGTTTCAGCCTTACATCAATTTATGTTTCTCCTTTTCCATATCCGCTGAAGACAGTGCTTCTGCTTGATGTTATGTCAATGCTCATTTTGTTTCAGATTTTAACATACAGTATAATCATTATCTGGTAATGGTAAATCATATTTTCCTTTGTATGGTGATGAATGCACAGAGCATCAATGATGATTCAAATGGCATGTGATCCAAAAAACGAATAATTGTATAATTTCTTCCGTGAACATCTCTGACTTTTGGGGATGGGAATGGAAGTGTACCACAGAATAACAATACACACACTATAGGCCATTATATTCAACTTTGTGCATTTTAATTTTGTTGTATCTTCTGGCATACATTATTTTGCAAATATAACTCAAAAGGTTTAATCCCACACCAATTCAACTTTAAACAATATTCCATTTAAAATAAAAACAATGAGTGAAATGGTTCAAAACAGTTTATTTTATTTTTTTCCAGACAAACACATTGATTTCTGGACCACAGTAGAGGATGGAAACCTTTCACAAACATTTTTATTATTGTCATTATTTGAAAATACAAATATAAAATTATACTTTCCACATCTGAGATGTGAGAGACCCCCATCCACTTTAGTTTATTTTACAACAGGGCTTGAGCAAGCCCTACAAGAAGACCTGAAAGATGCTTTCAGATGTCAGTACTATCAGGCAGCTCTCGTCGTAAAAACTCTGTTAACATTAAAACATGGGCAAGTGTTAGGAATGGGCAAGGCAATCAGAGGTCGAACCCAAGAGGTCAATCAAAGGTCGAACCCAAGAGGGAGCATGAGAGAAGAAAAGCCTCTGCTAAGGTAAGGTCAAATGTACTGTAGGACGAATGTTCACAAAGACGCACAGGACTTCTAATGACTGTACCGCTTCCCTAAACCCCCTGTACCCACCCACACACACACACACACACACACACACACTTTCTGCTCTAGCAGTGGCCCATGCCATGGTACACACTAACCGACAATTTCCCGTTTTAAATAATTGTATTGTATGTTTTACCCTAAAGTATCAGTTACAGCTTCTACATTTCATGTTTTCCAGTCCAGCCATGTTGCATCATTGGTAAACATCATAATGTTAAGCGTGACACAAACATAATACAAACAGTGCTGCCTATGTCAACATTTCAGACAGCAAGGAGTTAATTTAATCTGAAATGAGGGTTCAGCCTCAACAAATAGACATGCGCAATAATATATCCTTAACTAACATGTATATACATTATGTACCTGTTATTAGAGTAGGTATGTGTGCATTGTGTCTGTTAATTCAGTGATGGGATAATTGTTTGGCCATTGCCTAGCACTTGCCTCAAGATTCAAGTTTAAATGGTTACGGCAGTACGCTCCCAATATATCATCCAACACCTTCCAGGTCTTTTTATTTCATTTTTTTTTTCTCTTTTTTTTTTTACCAACAATTATCCAATGATTAAGTAGTCTTGCAAGATGTGTAACATTCATCAGCTGTAAACTGCTGTCCATGTGAAAGAAAAGTACAGCAACTACAGAGCCATGCTACCTTAAAGTCCAAGCTATGAAATCAGATAAATAAAAAAATCAACTAATAGAGATGGTATGAAATATTTTGAATGGATAGCCAGCCAACTTTTACTCTAATCAAATAGTAAATAAGGTATAGTGATATTGGTAGAGGGACATTTAAAACAGAAATGGCATATTGCAATGTATAACAGTGCCTTACATAGTACAAACATCACTTGCTCTCAGTGGGTACATACTGCTGCCATAATGTCACGTTTACCAACAGGTTTCGACATGTGCCACATTTTGGCTCAGTCTTCATGAGAATGATGCATACATCCTATCCTACCTCAACTCTCTGTGGTTCTATGATTTGCTTAAAATCAAATATGTCCTATAGGTATCATTTCAATAAGGCCTTCATATAACAACTGATCAATAGCTTTTGCACTGTCTTGTTTTCCTTTAGCAGGAGGGTCTTAATGGTTAAGTTATTGCACAGTGCAAATGTCTATACTAACAAGCAGGCTACCATCTTTGAATGAGAAGACTTTAAATAAAGACTAACCACTTGAATGAATCTACAATGTAAATGTTTCATGATACCCTGGCTTTGATTAAAGTAAAAAGCTGGTTCCAATGGTTCAAGAGTACAAAAATAATTCACAAAATTCTCAAATGTTGATAATGAACTCAAACTATAATATTAATTAATAAATATTAATAATTAATTAAGTAGACACCTAAAATGAAATAAAACTGTATCCAAAAATAGTAGTACCAGGGGCCACTGGGATATTGTTTAATAGTAAAAACATCAAAACGAGTTTAACATAATTATATCTATAATAGCCATATTGTTATTATTACCATTATTATCATTAGTCTGTTATAACTTTCTAAAAAATATATGATTTCTCCATTAATGTACTAAAATCCATTATACTCATAATCATAATTATAGCTTGTGCCACTCTTGTAAAATAATAACAAAACTGGTTTGTATATCTAGCATTAGCTTTTAAGGTAGTATGACACACCCCTTTTTAAACATTCAAGTGTGGGGATCAATGCCTTGTTTACGATTCGGTCTTACAGACATTTCTGATTTAAATGTCCTCAATAATTGCTTTGGTTAGTTGAAACCATGTGAGATCAGTAAAACTGAAAATAGACAAATGGTATTGAAACGAATGTCAGCTTTTTTTATACAACTATGGTAATTAAGAAGAGAAAGCTCTATCCTTACTGGTCCTACATCTCCTAATAGCTACATCTACATCCTAACTACATAACAACTACCACTAATACTAGGAGAGAGTGAGACAGAGAAGGAGTGAGAGACGAAGAGGAAGAAAGAGATCAACAAAGAAGTGTATAGCCACTACACTGGCATCAAAGACGGCACTCTGTTACAAGGTCTTTTTTTCACACATTACTGAAATACATTGATGATCAACATAAGATTACTGTATAAGGTGACAGGGAATGGAGAAGGAATCAGATGGATGTACAGTACATTCTAATATTGTTAGTATAATAATTATTATTAATATAATCATTAACAACCACAAAAATATTGATACAAATCCTTCTGATTAAAAATGTAAATCATTCAAGGGAACATACTTTTTCTCTTTTTTTAATTCGTAACATACATGTTTATTTTAATTTGATTATTACTTAAACAAGTCCCCATTTTATTTTAAAAGAATCCAGCATTCTTCTTCAGAGGAACCATTTCTCAATCTCAACAAACCAGTCCCTACAGGAAATGAAAGCGGTCACTACAGTTACTTGGCTAGATCGAAATGCTCCAAACTATGGATTATACATGGATTGTATTTATTTATTTTTTGTTAAATAAATGACCTTTGGGCAAAACAACCTTTTCCAATTGCAACAGTCAAGATGCCTAATCTCTAATGGGAATAAAAAGTTATTCTTAAAAAACATTCCTTCATATATCATCTGATCAAGACCATTTTAAATATCCAACACTTAAAATGTGCAAATAGAATATGGTCACTTTCCTTCTTTGTCACGGTGCAACAACTTTAAAACAACTTTTCTCATAATCCATTCATAATTTCAATCTGTTTAAATTTAAAATAAATTAATTTGTCATCTCGTCTAAGATAAAACTCACAGGACTGAGGTAATGATAGATGTTTTGCCTTCCTAATCAGTTCAAAAAAACATCCCAATAAATGTACGTAAAATATATCTGACTTGAAATATTGCCTGTCACATTGAAAGCAGGCACTCTGTTCAAAATGGATAAACAGCATTAATAAGAAAAACAAAAACTGAAGATAATCATAACAAAACGAAACGCGTGCAGATTGGTATGAAATGTATCTGGAGACCAGTATTCAACATCTGCTATTTTCAAACTAATACAAAGTAAAAGTGTGCTTTGGATTTGTATCATGTTCTTTTTTTTATATAGTATTGACTTCAAAAATCGTAGTCACAGATACAGTAGACTTTCACTTGTGAGAGTCTAGAAGAAGTTGAGCCGGTGTCCTCTTTGAGAGACATTGTGTAGTGTCCAGTGTTAACCTTGTGTCATCTTTTAGAAGCTGTGCACTTTTGAGCTCACTATGTAGAAGACAGAACAGTATGCTGGTATGACATTAGCACAGTAAGAAAGACAACAGTATTTACAGAGCAAGCCAACAGTGTTCTTGTAGGATCGAGTCCTCAAGGGGTTATCATGGCATTTTGTGCTACAAATGGATTATGATACGACTTAAGAGCATTACATGTCTTCGTCTTTGACAGTTCCCCTCTTGCACATTACAGCCTTTTATGAAGAACCATCAGAAAAATATGGTTCTCTCTGAAACGATTATATGCAGTGACTTGAATAATATTTACAGTTATATTTTTCTTAAAATCTGAATTCACAGAGTATTAAAAGGAAAGGTTATTTTTTCCTGACAACAAAAACATTTGTAAAAAAGGACTGTGAAAATGTTATAGTCCTCTTATTGCCCAAAATAGGTAATTAACAACATTAAAATAAACAGAAAAAGCTACTTAGATTTATTAGTTACTCTTTTAAAATTGAATTAACACCACCTTTCTTCAGGCCTCATCAGTTCATGTCAGTTTTCTTGTATGTGCAAACTGACACCTGCATTTTTTTCCATCACCAAGGATAAAAGCAAATAACCATAGCAACATAGCAATCTCAAAAAAGGAAAAAAAAAAATACAGAAATAAGCCAGTTTACATAAATAGTTACTAATTTCCGAGAGGATCAAAAATATTGGAGTAAATTAAAATGAGAATTAATCTTCCCTTATTAATTCGAAGACTACACCAAAAATAATGAAAATAAACTAAACAGATTTAAAAAAAGGAACATTTAAAGGACAAAAAAACACCTAAATCCTACACAAAGGTACTAGGTTACAGTTGGATATTAAGGATGTGGACGCCAGGTTTGGATTATAGTACAGCAGATTGTAGTTTATTTTTCTGAGATGATTTTGACATTTTCTTCAGTTCTTCTTCACGTGGTGCCACCTCCACTCTCCTCCTGTGGGTTGATGCTGTAGTGCTTGGCGTTGGATGGCATCACCTGTTTACATAGCCAGTTAAAAACTCTGCCCGGTTTTCCCCGGGCCTCCTGAAATACTCTGCTGGAATGGGAAACAGAGACATTCAAACCAATAGTTAAAACCAAAAGCTCCCCCTTCTCTGTAACACTGATACAGTATGTCATGTCTGATAGCCTTTCCCTCAACTGCCAATATTTTATTCTGTGCCATTATATCTCTTCGTTTCACATTTTCGCTTGATTCTGAAACATTTGATTGATGGTAGCCCAATTTTAGAGGTTCAAATTGGTTGAAGCAGCAGATGGTCCAAACTGAATCATCTCAAACCCAGCCTCTGCTGGGGAGAGAGAGCAGAACGAGTGCTACATCCCATGGAAGCATTTTCACTGGCAGAAATTTGGATGGCACTAGCCTGGAATACAAACTAAATTATTCTGTTTCACTATTGCTTCACTTCAAGAAAGGATTCCAGGCTAGGATGGTCACGGCAGTGAGACACCTTCCCAGACACAACATAGAGTACAGCAGTATCCCTGCTACCACACAACACAGAGTTTTATGGAAGAGGGGCAGCAGGCATGGACAGGACACCACTCCCATGTTAGTCTACAGTACATACAGCATGCACAGAGACAAGCAGTACCACCCAGCTACCAGTTAGATGAGGAGTTCGTTTTTTTAAAAGCAGGTTTACAGAAAACTGCACTTTACTCTGTTGCCTTCTCTGATGGCTTCCACTGTGCTGTCTGGCCCTGTGTTTTTATACTGAACAAATACATAAACGCAACATGCAACAATTCTCAACGATTTTGCTAGAGTTATAGTTCATATAAGGATATCAGTCAATTGAAATAATTTCATTAAGTCCTAATCTATGGATTTCACATGACTGGGCAGGTCCATTGGTGGGCCTGGGACAGCATAAGTCTACCCACTTGGGAGCCAGGCCGACCCACTGGGAGCCTAGCCCAGCCAATCAGAATGAGTTTTTTCCGACAACAGGGCTTCACTACAGACATAAATACTCCTCTGCACAACTTTACATGTTGTATTTATATTTTTGCTCAGTGTCTATACACTAGCAGTGAATTTCAACAACAAATGCTAATTGTTGTGCAAAATGTACATCTCCCAGACCCATGGTGATCTGTTTCAGACAGAAATGCATACGGTGAAAACTAGAGAAACTGATGACTACATCTGTGTCGTCATTCCACTTCACAGCAACACACGATAGGACACAGGGTGCTACACTACATCAGCGGTGACACCATGCAGTCACTCCCACCAGTCTGACACATCTGTCCAATGGAGGCTTTTATGAATAAGACTCAAGATGAGAGCTGGACTGGGGTGTCTCTGTCTGGGTTGATCAAACTCCACACAAAGCTCCACACACTGCTGCTGGGTAGCTGCAGTGACTAACACTGCCCTAAGGCAAAGATTCTCACTGTAGAGACATACACACACTCTCAGTGTACAAACACGCAAGCACGCTCACACTCCACTTGCCACTCTCATACTGTACTCAAACTGCTCACAAATGCACTTTATACACACACACGTTCGCTGATCTGGCTTCTAAATGGCTTCTAAACAGTCAGACAGTTATGCTTGGAAGTTTGTTTTCATAAAGCTACTCAATAAACAGCGGCGGTGAGGGTAGAGATGCTGTGGTCTCCAGCGGAGGAAATGACCCAAAGCTGAACAACTGCACAGATCCAGCTCCGCCTCACTCTCAACTCAAGCTCCAGACTCAGACCAGTGTCCATATACAGTAAATAATATATATAATAACATGCCATTTAGCAGACGCTTTTATCCAAAGTGACTTACAGTCATGCATGCATACATTTTACTTATGGATGGCCTTGGGAATTGAACCCACAAGAAACTGGAGTCTGTTCCCTGAATAGCCAAGGCCAACCCACCGCACAATATATGACTTGGTTATGACTCTTGGTTGATTGCTGAATTCCAGTGGAAAGCTAGCTACATTAAATCGGTAACACAAGAGAAAGCAACAATGAGGAAAGCAACAGCAGAGTTTGCATAAACCCAGTACACCTTTCCTTTGCAGAATACTATCATATTTTATTTTAACAGAATACATGCTTAGTCTTCTAGAAACAGGGTAACAAAGTGACAATAACGGGGGAACTAGTGTCGGGGTGTTACAAGTTAGAAATGTGCATTTCACCATCTCAGGGTGGTTTTACAATGGAAAAGGACAAACATTCACTTTTTAAAGGGTTTCAATATATAAATCCAAATACACAAAATAAGAATGCAGACATGTAAGCAATGTGTAGAAACCCTGTAAAAAGTGTTTTCTTGTTTTTTGAGGGGGAGGATCTAAATCAGACAGAAAGGGAAAGAAAATATAATAGGAAAAAGACATTATATAAACGACATAATAATACCTCAAATGAGATGGCAACCAACCACCTGTTAGGTTTCAATGGTATCCATTTGTAAAAGCGGTTGCAATCAACGGCCCCTAAAAGTGCACAGTTAGTACCTGTGTCAGTATGCATTTCAGGGAAAAAGGCAAAAAAGAAACCTATTACTGGTGAGTATATTTTATTCATAGGATGTGCTGCCAGCATGAATGGAAATGTATCTCGTTCATTTCCTCAAGTCAAGTTCGTTTTAGCCATCGGAACAGCATTTAGGCCCCAATTTGGTTCTTTAGTTTTGAATGTGGAAAATGGCCACACAGAGGTGGGTCTAAGGCAGTCCCATTGTGGTGCTGGCAACCTGTGTCCTAGAGCAGAGCTCTCTTTATAGGCAGCATAAATTAAATCAAACGATTTCTAAAGAGTCATGGACATGGAAACCGAAGAGGATGTTACCGCTGGGGTACATACTAAGAATGTATTATATTTGATAAGAAGCAGTGATTAAAACCAATTGAATTCTGCAGCAATGGACAGCAGTAGTAATTGGCATTGCATTTACGGTATTCTCCACCAATAAGGATCCATTATAGCCATTTACTGTATTCACCACCAATAAGGATCCATTATAGCCATTTACTGCATTCACCACCAATAAGGATCCATTATAGAGATGTGGATAACTTGCTCGACAATAAGGGGCTAATGCTGGCTAAAGCAGGAGACTAATGTTGTTAGCTTCAGATGTCTAAGTGTACTATACAGTGAGGGAAAAAAGTATTTGATCCCCTGCTGATTTTGTACGTTTGCCCACTGACAAAGAAATGATCAGTCTATAATTTTAATGGTAGGTTTATTTGAACAGTGAGAGACAGAATAACAAGAATAAAATCCAGAAAAACGCATGTGAAAAATGTTATAAATTGATTTGGATTTTAATGAGGGAAATAAGTATTTGACCCCCTCTCAATCAGAAAGATTTCTGGCTCCCAGGTGTCTTTTATACAGGTAACGAGCTGAGATTAGAAGCACACTCTTAAAGGGAGTGCTCCTAATCTCAGCTTGTTACCTGTATAAAAGACACCTGTCCACAGAAGCAATCAATCAATCAGATTCCAAACTCTCCACCATGGCCAAGACCAAAGAGCTCTCCAAGGATGTCAGGGACAAGATTGTAGACCTGCACAAGGCTGGAATGGGCTACAAGACCATCGCCAAGCAGCTTGGTGAGAAGGTGACAACAGTTGGTGCGATTATTCGCAAATGGAAGAAACACNGGTGAGGAATCAGCCCAGAACTACACGGGAGGATCTTGTCAATGATCTCAAGGCAGCTGGGACCATAGTCACCAAGAAAACAATTGGTAACACACTACGCCGTGAAGGACTGAAATCCTGCAGCGCCCGCAAGGTCCCCCTGCTCAAGAAAGCACATATACATGCCCGTCTGAAGTTTGCCAATGAACATCTGAATGATTCAGAGGACAACTGGGTGAAAGTGTTGTGGTCAGATGAGACCAAAATGGAGCTCTTTGGCATCAACTCAACTCGCCGTGTTTGGAGGAGGAGGAATGCTGCCTATGACCCCAAGAACACCATCCCCACCATGAAACATGGAGGTGGAAACATTATGCTTTGGGGGTGTTTTTCTGCTAAGGGGACAGGACAACTTCACCGCATCAAAGGGACGATGGACGGGGCCATGTACCATCAAATCTTGGGTGAGAACCTCCTTCCCTCAGCCAGGGCATTGAAAATGGGTCGTGGATGGGTATTCCAGCATGACAATGACCCAAAACACATGGCCAAGGCAACAAAGGAGTGGCTCAAGAAGAAGCACATTAAGGTCCTGGAGTGGCCTAGCCAGTCTCCAGACCTTAATCCCACAGAAAATCTGTGGAGGGAGCTGAAGGTTCGAGTTGCCAAACGTCAGCCTCAAAACCTTAATGACTTGGAGAAGATCTGCAAAGAGGAGTGGGACAAAATCCCTCCTGAGATGTGTGCAACCTGGTGGCCAACTACAAGAAACGTCTGACCTCTGTGATTGCCAACAAGGGTTTTGCCACCAAGTACTAAGTCATGTTTTGCAGAGGGGTCAAATACTTATTTCCCTCATTAAAATGCAAATCAATTTATAACATTTTTCACATGCGCTTTTCTGGATTTTATTGTTGTTATTCTGTCTCTCACTGTTCAAATAAACCTACCATTAAAATTATAGACTGATCATTTCTTTGTCAGTGGACAAATGTACAAAATCAGCAGGGGATCAAATACTTTTTTCCCTCACTGTATATGTATTGTGTGAAAAAGGTTTTGTTAAGAAAGCATGGATCAGTAGAACTCTAATGTAATCACATTCATGCAACCACAAAAAAATATGAAATCACCAGCAGAATCACAACACATGCAAAAACAACTTCAGCAATTATATCAAGGATGGAAAGAATGGAAACGGAAGTACTCCTCCAAAGCGAATGTGTCACCCAACCCAACCCATAATGTAGGTGAAACTGTGAACTTCAACAGCCAATGTCCAAAAAAGAAAATATTTGCCGCTATATAAGACAATCATAAGAACTGAGTTTGAATAGAAAAATATCAGCTATTTAATTCTATGTAGGTTGGGATAGCCATATATAGCAACAGCATGAAATATTTCTGACTAGGGATTTTGAGTGCCAACGGTGCCTGTCATTTCTGAAATATAGACAAGATCTTCTTTTTCAACCTACATTTCACTTATTGAGGTTGAAACTGTCTCTCAAAGTCAAGTGGAAGGTGACATTCCATTCCGCTTCTAAATTATGGTTCAGCAGTTAGCTAATCTAATGAAAGCCCTCTCTGTTTCCAGAGTGGTGCTTTATGTGCCGACATGGTTCCTTTACAATTTCTCTAACATGCTAGGAATGCACTGGAAGACAAGGTGTTCAGTGGGCCAAACATACAAAAAGCCTTATTCAGTTTTCAGCACACCTTGATGTTGCGTTTTGGACAGGAGTTCAAACAGGGAGAACTGTATTAATACTCGGTGTGGCAGAGTACAAGACTTTTATCATACATTTTAGTTGGAGCAGATTTTCCTCAGTGCCTTTTCCTAAGCTGGCTAAAATCCATCATTACACTCGTCAAAGGTTCCAGACTGAAGCAGCCAACAGGGATAATGAATGTCAGTGTCTTCAAAGGACATGGAGAAAATATTCTTACGACAGTGGTTTAACGCACCAGGGGTTATTATTGTTGTATTGATTTACATAATGCACTTTGAATGAGGACCCTTTCAAAGGCTAGCCCTGGAATTCGTCTGTTGTGAGTCTACTCAAATCAGGAGTCACCACAACTGAAAAGGTGAAAGAAAATAACTAATTGCAGGATTTTTTGACCTTCTGGCTGGCGCATGAACCGAAGTACACTGACACATCAGAGAGGTGATGACAGGCCGTACAAGTTCACAGTTTGTTATAATGTTACTGCAGCTGACAGAAAAAATGAGATGTGTGAATGAGGACGGGATGTTGGTAATGCACACAATCACACAGAACCAAACGCGCCTGAGCACCTGTCTAGCACTTACTTGTGCCTTATTTGATGTTTAGATGGCAAACATTCTCACTACATTGCAGGCACATAAGCATTGTAAAGCTTTTGACTAAAATAGGCCTAAACTCTGGCACAGTGACACTGAACACACTGATTATGCCTGCATTAATGTTTGACTAAAGTGGTACAGTGACCAGTAGAAATTTCTTAAGATTGTTCTTGATTTGCAGAGATTGTAATCTGATGAATGCTTACATGACGCCATCACGTTCACATACAGTAAGCACTACTTAATCTACAGCTCTCGTCTGATATATACTATACATTTAGCATAACAAACGGAAGAGCGCACAAAACGTCTGTAGCATAATAAGCATACCTATCTCTTTTGTGTATAGAAACCATATCCTTCAGACCGATGAAATATCCTGACGATGAGTTGAAATGGGCTGAGAGAATGAACAAGGAATATGGTTGACAGCACAAAGAAGATGAAGGCGGTATTGGAGGAGGTGGACGAGTTGCTGGAGTAAGCTATACTTACAGCAATGCTGTGGCCGAAGCCAGAGCCAGGCTGTGGGCTAGCAGCACTAATGTAGTTGCCCACACCGGAATCCTGGCTGGGAGTGCCATAGAGGTCAGCCACGGGCCCGGGACTGTTGGTGCCGGGGAAGGCTCCGGGCCTGGCCTGGTTGGTGCCTGACGGAGGGGGGGAAGCGGGGGCGCCACAATTGGGATGATCAACGTAGCTATTTAGGACTGGTGGTGTGCAGAGATGGATAAAAGCTGAGTCCGAAGCTGAGGCCTGGCATGCACAGTGGGAGAGACTATAAGGACACTGGTGACCTGCAAAACTACTAACCTGACCCTTACCTTAAAGGGAAAAACGATATATA
>QNTS01006465.1:19499-33030 GCA_003317085.1 Hucho hucho | reverse complement strand
TAACGTCAGAGAGGAAGAAGGAAGAGTGTTTATAGTTTACGTATACATTAATTAGGCTTAATGCTTTGTTCCCCAGTTGAAATGTAATGTAACGCAAGCAGAAATGTATTACTAATGTCTAAATGTGATGTTTGCATGAGGAGCCTGGTATAAACATATACAATACCAGTCAAAAGTTTGGACACACCTACTCATTCAAGGGTTTTTCTTAATTTTTACTATTTTCTACATTGAAGAATAATAGAAGACATCAAAACTATGCAATAACACATATGGAATCATGTAGTAGTGTAGTAACCAAAAAAAGTGTTAAACAAATCAAAATATATTTTATATTTGAGATTCTTCAAAGTAGCCACCCTTTACCTTGATGACAGCTTTGCACACTCTTGGCATTCTCTCAACCAGCTTCATGAGGTAGTCACCTGGAATGCATTTCAATTAACAGGTGTGCCTTGTTAAAAGTTAATTTGTGGAATTTCTTTCCTTCTTAATGCGTATGAGCCAATCAGTTGTGTTGTGACAAGGTAGGGTTGGTATACAGAAGATTGGCCTATTTGGTAAAAGACCAAGTCCATTTTATGGCAAGAACCGCTCAAATAAGCAAAAAAAATGACAGTCCATAATTACTTTAAGACATGAAGGTCAGTCAACACAGAACATTTCAAGAACCTTTAAAGGTTCTTCAAGTGCAGTCGCAGAAACCATCAAGCGCTATGATGAAACTGGTTCTCATGAGGACCGCCACAGGAAAGGAAGACCCAGAGTTACCTCTGCTGCAGAGGATAAGTTCATTAGTTACGATCCTCAGAAATTGCAACCCAAATAAATGCTTCACAGAGTTCAAGTAACAGACACATCTCAACATGCACTGTTCAGAGGAGACCGCGTGAATCAGGCCTTCGTGGTCAAATTGCTGTAAAGACACCACTACTAAAGGACACCAATAATAAGAAGAGACTTGCTTGGGCCAAGAAACATGAGACCGGTGAAAATCTGTCCTTTGGTCTGAGTCCAAATTTGAGATTTTTGGTACCAACCGTCATGTCTTTGTGAGACGCAGAGTAGGTGAATAGATTATCCACGCATGTGTAGTTCCCACCGTGAAGCATGGAGGAGGAGGTGTGATGCTGTGGGGGTGCTTTGCTGGTGACACTGTCAGTGATTTATTTAGAATTCAAGGCATACTTAACGAGCATGGCTACCACAGCATTCTGCAGCGATATGCCATCCCATCTGATTTGCACTTAGTGGGACTATATTTGTTTTTCAACAGGACAATGACCTAACACACCTTCAGGCTGTGTAAGTGCTATTTGACCAAGAAGGAGAGTGATGGAGTGCTGCATCAGATGACCTGACCTCCACAATCACCTGACCTCAACCCAATTGAGATGGTTTGGGATGAGCTGGACTGCAGAGTGAAGGAAAAGCAGCCAATAAGTGCTCAGAATATGTGGGAACTCTTTAAAGACTGTAGGAAAAGCATTCCAGGTGAAGCTGGTTCAGAGAATGCCAAGAGTGTGCAAAGCTGTCATCAAGGCAAAGGTTGGCTACTTTAAAGAAATCTCAAATATAAAATATGTTTTGATTTGTTTAACACTTATTTGGTTACTACATGATTCCATATGTGTTATTTCATAGTTTTGATGTCTTCACTATTATTCTACAATGTAGAAAATAGTAAAAATAAAGAAGAACCCTTGAATGAATAGGTGTGTCCAAACTTTTGACTGGTACTATACATATGCAAATTGTATACATACTCTACAAGCCATCTGACCAGCTCCAACTAAACACGGTTTTAAAAGAAGATGTAATTCAGGATGCTCATGCATGACCAGTTTTCTACTTTTACATACTCTAAGCACTCATAGTCCATGCAAACTGCAAAATAGCGTAGAGTTAAGACTATAAATGTTCTATAAATGGAAGATATGAAGGCTCTCTCTCTACACAGCAGCTGAAGGAGCTCATCTCAAGATCCTATAGGATGTAAAAACGTGGCAGAGAAAAAGTGAGCTGCCTTTTTGCGGGTCCCTCTCCTTATCACTTTTTTACATCTCTCCGTCTAGCGCTGCGTCGTGCGTCCGCCGTAGTCAAATATGACTGCCAGTTCATGAATCCCACTTTCATACAATAAATTGCTGCAGGGATTTGGGCACAACACCCCCTATCTAATCAACACCTGTCGCTAGGAGAGGCCCTCTCTCTCTCCTCCTTTAAATATATGATGGTGATTATCTTTCCCTTAGTGCCAGGGGTATCATGCCTAGCTGGTGCCTGACAGCCAGGAAATTACACAGGGTGTCCTGGGTAATGCCTGCTAAAAGACTGCATCATTGAGTCACATTTCCACAGCAGCCTCCCACCAAGCCCAGCCGGCCCTTCCACATAGAGCGAGAGAGAGAGAGAGTGAGAGAGAGAGAGAGAGAGAGCACAATAAAGAGCAGAGAAATGGAGCCCACCACCCGCCCTCTGCATATCAGAGCTCATCCAAGGAGAAAGAGAGAGAGAGAGAGAGAGAGGAGAGAGCGCGAGAGAGAGAGAGAGAGAGACAGAGAGTAGAGAGAGCGAGAGGAGAGCGAGAGAGAGAAGAGAGCGAGAGAGAGAAGAGAGCGAGAGAGAAGGGAGCGAGAGAGAAGAGAGCGAGAAGAGAGCAAGCGAGAGAGAAGAGAGCGAGCAAGAGAGAAGAGAGAGAGAGAAGAGAGCGAGAGAGAAGAGAGAGCGAGAGAGAAGAGAGTGAGAGAGAAGAGAGAGAGAGAAGAGAGCAAGAGAGAAGAGAGCAAGAGAGAAAGAGAGCGAGAGAGAATAGAGCGAAAGAGAAGAGAGCGAGAGAGAGAGAAGAGAGAGGAGAGAGAAAAGAGAGAGAGAAGAGAGCGAGAGAGAGATATGAGAGCGAGAGAGAAGAGAGCAAGAAGAGAGAGAGAGAGAGAGAGAAGAGCGAGAGAGAAAGAGAGAGCGAGAAGAGAGCGAGAAAGAGAGAAGAGAGAGGAGAGAGAAAAGAGAGAGAGAGAGCGAGAGAGAGAGAAGAGAGAGAGAAGAGAGAGTGTGTGTTTAATGTATGACGGGCAGGGAAGATAGACAGCCACTATAACCAACTGACGAAAGTCTGAACAGCCAATCTAGATGACCTTGGCAGTGTATGTGGAGAAAACTACAGCTATAAAGCGAGAGGAAAAGAGAGTTAGACAGAATCTTTTGAAAAGTAGAACAACGCCGGGGATAAATCCCAAACCAATAATAATGGCAATTAAGAAATGAGAGAGCAGGAAATAAAAAATAAAAGGGGAAGTAGAGGAACTATGGGGTTGGCTTAAATTGCTCTAATTGTTGTCTAGACCACTTGAGCCATTGCTGCTGTCAGCTCAGCACCAGGTGACCCTCTGTTTTAGTGTGTTGAAAAGACAAATTAAAATAAATAAAAACAAGAGCAGATATTACAATTAAAAAATCCGGGGAACCTCGGGCCCCCATGGCGAGGTCTTCTCATTTTTCTCTCCGAGCGCCACTCAGTGACACTACTATTAATAAAGGAATATTAAATCAGTCTTTCCACTGCAGCTGGAAGCTTTTGGCCGGTGCAGATGTGGATTGAAAGGGAGTTCTATTAATGCGCTGGATCTGAAGACTCGTGAGGGTAAGGGTTATTAAAACCAGCTCAAGAAAGGAGACAGTCTAGATGAGAATGGAGGAGGATTTAGCCACACATTGTAATACGTGTCAAAATGAAATCTCAGTATAAACTAAGTAGGCTACGCTCTACAGATACACCTCCATGCTCACCATAGATGATTGGATTGTGAAAGATGTTGTAAGGTGTAACTGTGCACTATGATTAAAAAAACCACAATATTATCTATGGATATCCCTGTTTGGGAGTAGAAAACGCATATACACACACACACACACACCATATCAAATATTTCCTTCTCCCTCTAACATGAGCGGATTAAATAATGAATTGACAAAGATAGAGTAGCCTCATTGTGAGGGAGAAATAAACAACTTCTCAGAGTGACACTGCTGCTTAGTATCAAGCAATGTTCCTGACTGGCTACACTGTTCTTATCAGAGTGACCCAGTCCTAACATGGCTGCTTTAACCAATTACCCACTCTATCTCTGTTTATACAGCAGGCTAGATCCCTTATAATTGCTAGACTTTGCTGAATTGCACATCCACCTGGCCGTTCCCATGTTGAACAGGATTTATGGTATTTGAACCACACTGTCAGCCTCACTAATAACTACACATGATTGGAGCACAGTTGTGTGGTTAGAACACTATTGGTGATTTAAACAGAATCTCATTGCAATAAAATGTTCAGCACTTTCTGCTCCAGTCTATATTTATCAAAGGAAATATGGTTTTAAGAGACCAACAAAAGAACTGGCAAAAGAAGAGTACGGTGTGTGTTTCTGAAGACTTTATCATTCAGACTGGCTGTGCATGAGCTATGATAACAGTAACCCATTCAATTCTTTGTTCCTTCTTTACTCATAAAATAGACAAAAATTCCAGCAACAAAACATTATCTCAAAAGATAATGTCAAGCCAACAGGAATAATTTGCCACAGAACTTTTGCTCAACTTATTCATGAACACTTGTCATAATTTTGTAACTATAGTCAAATACAAGCATTGGGAGCTTTGTGGTCACTCGTTCTGTATGACAAATGACTCATCAAGTTCTCTCTCTTACTTAAATGAGCACTCTAAATACAAATAAATCATGGTTCATCACCTTATATGAAAAAGTAATGCACTGTACCAACAAACAAGATGCATTGTGGGTAAGCAAGTGATGGAGATCAATATTTGAAGGGTGTGATAAGAATAAATAATATTGACCTTGCTATATCTTAAACAAAAACCTGTACTAACAATGACACTACTGTAATGTACGCTAAACTGAAAAAAGGTAGACTACAGTATGCAGGTACTACAGTACATTAGGTCAGCATCACGGTGTGAAATAAGAACGGGGTGTCTGTCTTTCACTCAGTCAACAGACAGCCATCAGCCATGTATACATACATATTCAACTAAACATATCCTGAAGTCATTTCAAAAAGCAGTGTTATGAGAGGCATGCAGGGTATAGCAGGCAACCTGCCAGGGGTGCTACGCTACAGTACATCACCTTTTTCTGATAGTTATTGTTTCCCTCTCTGTCTCTATAAACACCTTTATTTTGTCTCTCTTCATCACTCTCTTTTACACTCTCTCTCTCTTTTTACTTGCTTAATCTCTCTCTCTCACACACACTCTCTTTTACACTCTCTGTTTTTCACTCTCTCTCTCACACACAGTCTTTTACACTCTCTCTCTCTTTTTACTTGCTTAATCTCTCTCTCTCTCACACACTCTCTCTCTTTTACATTCTTACACTCTCTCCTAATCTGCCTCACATTCCCTCTCTTTTGCATTCTCACTCTCTCTTTTACACTCTCTCTTTCTCTCTCTCTCACACACACACACACACACACACACACACACACACACAGACAATAGCCTTCTGATTAATTCCTCCTAACTAAAGTTCATGAATCTGAATCTGAATGGCATCATTGACTGATTGAAGGATTGAAGGAGACGTTAGCGAGGTACACACCTGGGCTCTTAAAGGGGTCCGGGCTGTGCTGCAGGTGGTGCTGGAGGGGGGAGTTGCAGGCGGAGGTGGCATGATGCTCACTGTGCTGCAGCATCTGAGCAGCATGGGGCCCCAGGGAGCCATAGTCGGCAAAGGAGCAGGGCGGCCCCCGCAGGTCACTGGGCCCGGCCCCGGAATAGAACCCATAATCTGGGAACCCTGAGAGATAGGGGTATAGTATAGGGAGGGGAGGGAGGGAGGAAGGGGCGGGATGGGACGCATGTCCATCATCGTGGAAACATTTAACACAGTACTATAGTAACGTAATGGCTTTTTATTTTATTTTTTGTCATTTTATTGCTATGTTGTTGTTTTTCTGCATGGCATTGTGGTGTGGTAAAGAGGAAGGCAAGCTACAGCAAACATCCATGACTTGTTTTCTTCCTGCTTCCCCCCACCGCCCACCACCCCCCAGCTGCCCCACTGGCAGTGTGTGTGTGTAATGTGGTATGAGAGACTGGGTACAGGGGCACTACGTTACACACACACCAGCCCTGCTCCCTAACGCTAGTGTAGTTGATGACTTCCACAATTCAACTCAATGTGGCCTCAGGCTAAAAATGATGGTCAAAGAAAATCTTTAGTAGAATTACAACAGGTCAGCTCATGTTATCTTCACTTGCTCACTTCAAAACACACACACATAATAACTGTGTGAAACACACACACTAAGAGTTCAAGGGTGAAAAATAACCAAAATGAGATTCTCCTAAAATAAGCGGGAGAATGATTAAGGAAAATCTATTATTCATGTTTGGGCTTCTGCTCATAAATCAATATGATTAGAACAGCAATTCCTCATTCATTTTAGATTTCACAATGTACTGGACTACTGATGTGGTGGAGAGGAGAAACAGACACAAGGCATTTGTTAACTATTAAGCTTTATGTGTCCCCACAGCTCCGTACCGTTGAAACTCAGCACCCTCACAGAGAGCTGCATTATCTGTGTAAATGGACTGTACTTAAAGAATATTATGCTTTGTGTTTTTATATTTGTTTTTATTTCCATTAGTTTTTCTATTTTTATTTGAAATTTTCTTTAGTTTCAGTTAGGTTTCAGACCTGATTTGCTAGTTTTTATTTAGTTATAGTTGTATAAAAATATTTATATTTAGTTTTTTTATTATTTTGTTTCAGAAAATTATGTGTCACTTTCATAGTATACATCAGGGGTGTGTTTAGCAGGACGCAACGTTTTGGAATGTTCAGATAGAAATAGCCCATGTAGAACAAACATGCCTCTTTGACATGTAGAATAAGGAATCACATCTGCTCTATTCATGGCATTTCTATCTGCAACGTTTGAGACTGTTTGGCAACTAAACATGGCAAAGGTCATTAGATTAGGTTAGGTTTAAATTATGAAGTAAATCTCAATGTGACTAGGATTTAAAAGGAATAGCACAGAGACTGGTAGAAGGAAACTCTCTCTCGCCCATGTTTACACCAATACAATACTTTTAACTTTAGTATGTAAGAAGAATCAAGTTAGCTACCTAGGTAATTGTGTTAGCTAGTGACAGCTAGTGATAGTGATGCTTATTTAAACATCGCCATCTACTGGCAGCATTTACCTGCCATTTAGTACTTGAAAACCCCCCAAAAGCTTGAAAACTCCACTAGATTGTTGGCCAAAGCTTAGGGATTTTTTTTTAAAACTCAAATTCATGGTGGTTTTTATTTTATTTTAGTTAGTTTTGGAGTAAAATATAATAGTTTCAGTATATTTTTAGTTTTTCCAAACAGGTTTATTAATCAAATACTGTGGCGACCCATCATTCAGTGCATTTTGAACCCCACTTGTTCAGCAACATTTTTTTTTTATTATATACAGTACCAGTCAAAAGTTGACACTTTATTTTGACTATTTTCTACATTGTATAATAATAGTGAAGACATCAAAACTATGAAATAACACATATGGAATCATGTAGTAACCAAAAAAGTGTTAAACAAATCAAAATATATTTGATATTTGATATTCTTCAAAGTAACCACCCTTTGCCTTGATTACAGATTTGCACACCCCCTGTATATAGCCTTGTTACTGTTATTTTATTGTTGCTCTTTAAATATTTGTTATTTTTCATTTGAATGTACTTATTGTTTACTTCAGTTTATTTAGTAAATACTTTCTTAACACTTATTGTTTGTTGGTTAAGGGCTTGTAAGTAAGCATTTCACTGTAAGGTCTACACATGTGACAAATAACATTTGATTTGATTTGATTTGTTGTCAGTGGCAACCTGTCATTCAGAGCAGGTGGATTTGTGTTGTCAGTGGCGACCCGTCATTCAGAGCAGATGGGACAAAGCCTGTTTTGAGCTCCACCCGTTTTTTTGTTGTTATGTTTTGCCTGTTTTGCATGTCATTTTGACATTAATTTGTGTCACATATCAGTTTGCAAACAATGTAAAAATACATTTATTGAGTAAATAAACCTACATACAAACATGGTCTCTTTTTTGCTTTCTTGAGTAAGGCAGCTCCAAAATGCAGGTGCTGTCTGTGGTGGTGGGGCAGCCAACGGAAAATACAGAGCGTAGGGGCTGGTAATGTTCTCTAGTTGCGCTGTGATTCGCTCAGTGTTCTGTCACTCATGGGGACACTACGTCACCGCAAAATCTACAGGGAGAGCTCGTAAAATTCAAGCCCATTGGATGCTGCCATAGAGTTACATTAGAAGTGCCCATCCAAGAAGGCTCAAGGTCATTGGCCACAGATAAAATGACGTCAAATCACGTTATATCTACCGTAGCGTTGATTGGACTGATCATTTCAAAATCTTAGCTAGCAAGCTAGCAGTCATCATAATGAATCAAGTCGACAATCTACTGGCAAATCCTTTTCAATCCTTGTCATATGAAGAGAAATTCTGAAGAGTATTATAGATACAATGTATCGGTGCTCATCGGCCATTGGACATAAACATTACACAACAAGTTGGAAATCACAAATTCAACAATGAGTGGTTTGGAAGGAATCAGTGGCTAATTGCAAGCATTGCAAAGCAATCACTAACCAGCTATTCAGTGGAGTGGGTGTGTGGTCCAAATCTGGATTTAAGGGTCTCTTTTCCAAGCTTAAAAGGAGAAACATTTGACATTGGCCATGCTGTCAATCCAGCATGACTTCAGCCACGTTCAAAACAACTGGAAACTCGTAACTGGGAAATCTCAGACTTCAGTGAGTTCAAGACAACTGGGAACTCTGGAAAAAAAATGAGCTCCGACTGGGAAAATACGTTTTGAACGGTCATTCAAGTCGGGAACTCTGCCTCTTTCTAGTGCTCTGACCTGAAGATCATTGACATCATGATTCAACCTTCAACTAGAGTTCCCAGTTGTCTTGAAAGCACCATAAATTAAGACAATGCCAGACTTTGATAACAAAGTTTGATAACAACATTTGCCCACGAAGGACCGCCGCGCCACCTTCCTGTTCAAGTGAGCACAGCACAACAAGATGAGTTCAAAAATGCCTTGTATGCTGTTGCATAAATTATGTAATATGCCAGGGAGATATGTATACTGTAGCTAAGAAAGTAAACTTGTGCATCACCCAAGTAATTTGGTCCCTTTTCGCCTCATAACTTAGCCTACTGTTCTAACTTGGTTGTGCACATGTAGCCTATTTTAGATAAATGTAATCATCAAACATTGTAAGAGCTTTCATTGTCTGCTTATATGCCCCCTTTATTTATCTTACGGTTCTGACTTGGTGTACTGTAAGAACGGCCCATGTTCTGAATTCTGTCGCTGTACATTTCAAAAGTGCTGAACAAATAGTTATATTAACTACGTCCGTCCTAGCTAGCTCATGATTGTCTTAATCGAAATGACGGATTCCCTCTTATCCGCTAGTCATCCCCTTATGCCATAGTTTGTACATCTCAATTGACAGTAGAAACCACATTTGTTCAAGCAAGTCAGCCATATCAGCTACGTTTTTTTTAAAGACAGTAAATGAGGCTGCATGAACTGTTTCGCTGCCAGACAAGGCTCCGCTGATAGCCAGGTGTGCAGTGGTAAGGTGTTGGGACTGCTGTTGGGACTCTGCTGTTGGGACAGCTTTATGTAGGCCCTAATAGTTTGTGGGCACTGTTTGTCACCGTTATAGTGCAATTAATGTATTGTTTAGTGTTGTGTAATGGCTTTTCTGGCATGCATCTAAAACAGATATTTATTTTTTGCCCCACCAAGATTTACATGCTAAAATCGCCACTGCAAATACTAAATAGATTTTTATGATTTGTTTTCATATTAGTTTCAGTTTACTATAATAACCTTGCTGCTTACATCACTCGTGGGGCAGAACAATGTGTTGACATGGACCACAGGTCTCCTAGTGCTGATAAAAACCAGCATTGCATTACAGTAATGTCTTTGCCACTGACATTACTGTACTTAGCCTACGATACTTATCTAGCCTTTGCTTTTCAAATCCAAATGTACTCATTCACTCTACTGACTCTACTGAAATAATGAAACATACTGTCACTTCATGTTTTATTTTACCTTTATTTAACTAGGCAAGTCAGTTAAGAACAAATTCTTATTTACAATGACGGCCTACATGTACGCAGTGAATGATGGCCTACATGTATGCAGTGAATAACGGCCTACATGTATGCAGTGAATGACGGCCTACATGTATGCAGTGAATGACGGCCTACATGTATGCAGTGAATGTTTGGGGAGACCAGAGATGCAACACATAGTACTTTAGAAGACAGATGTCTAAAAAGTCGAGGACATGGTAGACAGAAAGAGAGAGGGGTTCAGGATGCACCGGCCCTCTCCACTCCTCTGCATCTCTCCAGAAGAGGGGGATGCCCACTCAAGCAATGCTTTTAATCATTTAAGGAAGGGAACAAAGCATACACACACACACACACTTAGGTTTTAATAAACGTTTTATGTGCACGCTAATAGCCGGGTGTTCTTGAGGTTCAAAGTGATTTCTGAGCTCCCCTCTAATTAGAGGTCCCATTCTGTTTCCTCTCGTCTTCCTAATTAGATCTTTAACAACAAACAAATGAAGACCTTTACAGAGCCATGCCACCAACACCCACATTAGTTCCCACTGAGGAGGAGGCCTCCGCCTGGCCCCTTCCCTTTGTCTGTCTGTCCCCCTCACAGGCCACCCGCAATGATGCCAGCCTGCAGAAGCATCCCCCTAAATACAGACTAGGGAGAACAACCTGGCAGGAACGACAGGGAGATGAATACAACATTAACACTCTTGCACACGCGCATGTGCTTACACACACACACACTTACAACAAACACACCTGGTGGCTTTGTTTGCACTGACATGGAAAATGAGTCCTGGGCTGCCGGTGTCCCGGGTGCCGTGAACGTCTTATCTAACAAAGCACGGCAAAATGACTCGTATTATTCAGGGAGATCATGATACCACTATCTATGTAGAATGTGGAATAAAATGCAGATAAAAAGGTCCCGTTTACAGACTACAGAGACCGCTGGATCAGGCATCTAGAAGAACGGAGGCGCTTGATCATCGTGCTAAGCTAATTCTCATTTCTGTGCATGCAAATGATTAACTTTGAGTGTGTGGAAGTGAAAAACAGAGCGGAATTACACAGCAGCATTGGAAAGATCAAGGTTGGGACAATAATGGCAGAGCTGTGATGTTCCTATAGCGACTCATGTCCTCTCTGTCTGTCTATCTGTCCATTCTGATGGAGAATATATTTGTTTTTTATTATTATTATTTATTTGGTTGTTGTTGTCATCTATGCCTTCTTATTTATTGAGTTTTTTATAAATAAAGCATTTCTAATTACAGTACCTCATAAAATGAGAGAAAAAAATATATTACAACAGTTGTGTCAACTCCCAACCACCGCCCTAACATGAACAGTGTTCAGCAGCCGGTCTCTAGCATGGCCAGACAAATGTGCTGGAGCTGTGGAACATCTGCAGGGCCCCTCCCTGGCTGCAGCCTCAGCACGTCCCCAGCAGCACAGCTGATGCCCGGCGAGGCTGGGCTGACTGGAGCTCTGGAGAAGTGTCGTGTCAATGCTACTACCATTAGGGAGATCCCATCTGGGAACACCACTACAGAGCCAATGGGTGGATGACAGAGGCTAAACACAGGTTCTATCTAGTCCTCTAGTCCATTACACATAATGCTCCACAACACTCCACAACCAACAAATGAATAAATAAATAGCCCTTTTTATGAGATGTTAGGAAACATAGAGGTGATTTGTTGCTGCAGGGAATCATAGTGCTGTGCTTTCCCTTCAGTGGATGTTAATGTGAGGCCAGGAAAACCCTTAAACAATAGCGATGGCCAACAATCATTGTACACTATAGTTACATCATCACATTCAATAACATAGGGCCACTATAGTCGCCCAAACACCCCCTGTGGTGTGACAACAATGATACAGTCTCCCATTTCAGTCTCATCTATTAAAAACAATAATTACAAAATATTATAGTAATAACAAACGATCAAGACTAGGTGGCCTTTCTCTCCAACATCCTGCCAAACACACACCTTCTTAATTGGGGGGCCATTACTCATCTCCACAACAAATGTGTGTGGCTCTGGGTTGCCGTGGCAACGGCATGGGGACTATATAGGCTCAGTGGAGTGGATCTTTGAGGAAGCGTTATCGTTTATGATTATAATCGCCCTCCTCCTCTTCTCTTCTCCTCAGCATGCCGTGTGTATGGAGGACGGGTGAAGTCCATTCTGACCCCTTCCATCATGGTCATCACCATTACTGTCAAAATCACTGTCATCATCCTCTTCACAAGTCTGTTTACCAGTCTATTTATCTGCATGAGCACCTCCAGTCAAGATTTTCATTTCCTGTTTCAAGGGGTGCTTTCAAAACTTTTGAAATGCTGATAATGCCACGGAGAATGCTAGCATGTGCTTCCGCTTTGTGTTAATGATGAACGAAAAGCCCTTTCGTTAACATGTCTGGGTCTACTGCCAAGCCTGTCTTCTAAACGTTGTGTCTAATGGAGGGAGAAACATTTAACACCTGTCCTATCAGCAACATTATTCCCACTATTTATGTGTTGATGTTAGCGAGAAAAAACTAAACATTTAAAAAGCTCTTCCATAGAAAGATAGTGGAAGAGTTGACAAGTGGCCTGGAGGACTGGTGCCAACCTTGGAAATAACATTTCACACAAATCACCTGCCTCAGGCCACACTGTCAGAGGCACTGGATCCATTTGAGAGGGCCCCAGAGTGTGCGTGTGTGTGTGTCTATTTTCTCAAACAAAACCCTGTCTCGTTCAGTCACGCACACTGACCTTGCAAGTACACACCTGCACACACATGTACAAACCCATTCAGGCAGGCACAAGTGTGCACGCATGTGTAGGCACAGAGCAGTGCAGATCTCTTCAGCAAAAGTGAATAATACACTTGTCAAATGTGCTTCAAAATTAGCTTTGAATTTCACAGCATCTGCAATTAGCTCCATTTCCACCTATGTCATTTGAAAAGATGAGGATCTCTTTCTGTTATGCCTGGAGTGGCTTTCAGTCCCCATCTCAAACACCATTTCTTAACTGAATAGGTGACTAATTAACAAAGGACAAGTTCTTTTCAGCCTATGATGGCAGTTCATAAATAATTGCTAGATAATGGCTCCTCATTTTGTGCTCTGATAGGCTGGCATTATGATAGTTACTAGATTATATATCCTGGATATTCACAGGCAGAGGAGTACTGCCATCCATCCACAGACACAGCGCTGCAGCCCTTATATCTTCATTCAACACGCTTTCACAACCACAGACCACACACACACACACACACACACACACACACACACACACACACACACACACACACACACACACACACACACACACA
>QNTS01006464.1:0-10281 GCA_003317085.1 Hucho hucho | reverse complement strand
CTCCTGATTTGGTCTATAGTCCAGACAATTATAATTAGAAACACTCACACAGAAACACACATATATATATATATATATATATATATATATAAGAAAACATGAACTTATTGATCTGTAGGAAATGAATCCAAGAGTTATATTAATCTATGTTTTTAAAAACTGAAACTGTTTAATGGAAAGGCTGTGACAGCTGGTAAAACAGATCAGTCTGGTGGGGTCTATATGGGACAGTCTCCCCAGCCCTTCAAAATCAAGAGTTGTTAGAACCTACTATCTTAATACTTTGACCTAATAAATGGGCTCATGCTTTTTTGTTTCATGTTCAAAGTAGCCCAGTGCTAAGGCATATTGCAGGGTGGTATACGGAGCGGGGGCACATAACACACACACACACAAGGCGGAGTTACAGAATTCACAGTGTCTGCACTGGCTCCCTCTCTCTCTCTCCGTCTCTCTCTCTCTCTGTCTCTCTCTCTCTCTCTCTCTCTCTCTCTCTGCTTAGTTGAAAAGAAGTGGGGAGGGTGGGTTAACTTGTAAATGAAGTAGTCGAATACGTGACCGAAATCTCAACAAGACCAAACCAATCTGCAAATATGTAACGACCGGACTAAACCTTGGATACTATTTCCGAATGGAAAACATGAAATTCCCTCTAAGAAGCACAAAGAAGCGGTGTTTTTACGCGGCGTTGTTGGTGTCGCTTATGAGCGACCTGGCAATGGGAGGTAAGATCTCTGATCATTCGGATTTCCCCCCCGAGGATCCGGGATTGATTGCAATCTGTATACGTTGTGTTTTAGGTAGTAGTATATATATGTGTGTTGACACTGTAATTCACCAGTGGTATTTTTAAGCGCTATCACGCTCAACTTTGACCGTTTTTTTGGCTAAGTGCGAGAAAATAACACCTATTGGGCTTTGGTCCTGAGCTCACTTGATACGTCGAATAAAATAACCTTTGAGTCAAGACTTATAATTACAGTTTGATAATGGTGATACCAGACTTGATGCTATCTGTCTTCCAATGACAGCTCATTATTGAGTTATAAAGTTATAATAGCATAAGTTATACTCGTGATGAAGGAATTATCGATTATATCCAGTATTTCAACAATTCAATTATTAAGTCAAAAAATTAAAAAATAAGTATCACTTTCAGAATAGAAAACTCCCCTGAGGGTTGTCCATGGCTACACCAAAAAATTTAATATTTTTTTTAAAAGAAAACATTGTCCGCATTTATATATATTGTACTGCACAGTGAAGACACATTGTATAACACAGAATCATCAGACTGAATCTGAACTCTTGAACTGAAAACATAGAAAATTACATTACTGGAAATGAAATGAACCCAGAGAAATATACAAAAATAGATAGTAGGGGCTGTACATCCCAAAGGTGAATCACCCTATCCCCTATACTGTAGTGCACTACTTTTGACTATAGCCCTATGGGTAGTGCACTACATAGGGAATAGGGTGCCATTTGGGAGCTACACCCTGGTCTGATTGGAATAAAGAGCCCATGAAAAGTAATTAGTGACATCTTTCAGTTTGTTCCCTATGATTACTCATACCCTAATACACAAAAGCTATTTATAGTTAAAGCAAACATTCATTTTCATCAGAAATTGTTGCTTATGAGTACCATCGTGTGTGTGTGTGTGTGTGTATAAATAGTACTGTTCTCAGATGTTTAAAATGTGTTTTTGTTTTGCTAAATGCTATATTATCCATTGTTCAACTAGGATGGAATGTTTGGACCCTTATTATTTGACTGTGATATGTGGTTGTCTCACTAAACTAGTTTAAGATTAATGCACTTTACTGTAAATCACTCTGGATAAGACCATCTGCTAAATTACTAATGTTTAATGTAAAAATTTTTTACATACAGATGTCATATTGCTGTATACAATATTTTTTTAAAATATTGATGTCACAAATGTAATTAAAAAAAAAATTCTTTATAAAAACATGTAGTTATTTGTTACATTTAGACTGTGTAAAACCTAGCCGTACTACTTATTTCTCTGAGAGTGAGGAGGATATATAGCATGTAGCAGAAAAACATGATTATTTATCTCTCTGTAATGAAACCGTCAAGTGATTTTAAACTAATACATGTCTGTCACTGAACAACCCCATGCCATGATTATTAGATAATGAAAAAACACACCAATCTCTCTCATAAGTTCTTTAAACATTAAAAGGTAATTTACCAACATTTCTGAAAATGGATATACAGTGGGGAAAAAAAGTATTTAGTCAGCCACCAATTGTGCAAGTTCTCTCACTTAAAAAGATGAGAGAGGCCTGTAATTTTCATCATAGGTACACTTCAACTATGACAGACAAAATGAGGAAAAGAAATCCAGAAAATCACATTGTAGGATTTTTTATGAATTTATTTGCAAATTATGGTGGAAAATAAGTATTTGGTCACATACAAACAAGCAAGATTTCTGGCTCTCACAGACCTGTAACTTCTTCTTTAAGAGGCTCCTCTGTCCTNCAAACCAAGCTGCTTACCTATTGCAGATTCAGTCTTCCCAACCTGGTGCAGGTCTACAATTTTGTTTCTGGTGTCCTTTGACAGCTCTTTGGTCTTGGCCATAGTGGAGTTTGGAGTGTGACTGTTTGAGGTTGTGGACAGGTGTCTTTTATACTGATAACAAGTTCAAACAGGTGCCATTAATACAGGTAACGAGTGAAGGACAGAGGAGCCTCTTAAAGAAGAAGTTACAGGTCTGTGAGAGCCAGAAATCTTGCTTGTTTGTATGTGACCAAATACTTATTTTCCACCATAATTTGCAAATAAATTCATTAAAAATCCTACAATGTGATTTTCTGGATTTTTTTTCTTCATTTTGTCTGTCATAGTTGAAGTGTACCTATGATGAAAATTACAGGCCTCTCTCATCTTTTTAAGTGAGAGAACTTGCACAATTGGTGGCTGACTAAATACTTTTTTTCCCCACTGTATAGCGTTTTGGAAATGAAACTTCATATATAGATCTATTTATTTACAGTTTAATGATTAATACAATCTGAATGAACATCAGTAATTGTCAGCGTCATTTAGGAGCATAATGGTCATTTTTGTATTATTAAATGTTTTTACGAGATGTAGAGGGCCATAGCACATCTTCAGCCTGGCTCAAAACGATGATTCATTAACGCGGCGTCATATTCTAAGGAGATCGTTCCGCCATTATATTATATCGAGGGTCTGTGTACAAAATGAACATGGGAATACAAAAACAACATCAGAAAGGAACATTCCAAGGAGTCGGGTGTTTGTTTGTATGTCAGACAGTCAGGGACAGTTTCCCAGACACAGTGATAGTTGGAAATGAAGGGCAAAAAAATGCATTGACTTGCCATTTGATTTGTGCCAAGAAAATGCTAAAATGTTAGTGTTTGAAACAGTGGCCAAGTGAACAAAATCAAAATCATGGATTGCTGTTATAATTTGTCCATGCACTGTTCTAAAAAGGGTTTCTTCGGCTGTCCCTCTGCGGGAAAGGGTTCTTTATGGGTTCTATATCGAACCCAAAAGGGATCAACCTGGAACCAAAAAGGGTTCTACCTGGAACCAAAAAGGGTTATTCAAAGGGTTCTCCTATGGGGACAGCCGAAGAACCCATTTTGGTTCTAATAGCACCTTTTTTTTTCTATGAGTGTAGACTGCTTACAAGGTAAGGAAACCAAAATGTAATGTTGCCTCTTTAAGCTTACTCCTGGACTAAAAAGCATGTAAATCTATGATGATACGCATTAGATCAGCCAAGGCACAAATTAACATAAATATGAACTACAGAACAAAAAACACCAGGCTCTTTTGGCCTCAAATTACCACTAAAACTCTTGTATTAGAGGCTGCTAGACTGCCTGCTGGCTTCTGTTCCTGATGAGATGCTCTGTGACATCCCTCTTAGCTCTTAGCTCAAACATGGGTTTCAGGCTCAATAATAAAATATTGAAAATAACTACACTGACCAAAAATATCAACGCAACATGTAAAGTGTTGGTCCCATGTTTCATGTGCTGAAATAAAAAGATCCCAGACATTTTCCATATACATGAAAGAAAAGCTTATTTCTCTAAAATGTAGGTACACATTTGTTTTTTACTTCCCTGTTAGTGAGCATCTTGTCCTTTGCCAAGATAATCCATCCACCTGACAGGTGTGGCATATCAAGAAGCGGATTAAACAGCATGGGGGGGGGGGTATTTTTTTACTTTTATTTTAACATATTTCGACCTACTCTAGGTCTCTTTTACAAATGTTTAAATCCCGAACGGCACCAGAACATCAAGATGAAATGTATTTAGAGTTTTGTTCCAGCAATACTATTAATAATTAATAATAATATTAATAATATTCAAATATTGAAACTAAAACCAGATAGAATAGCATTATAAAACTGCATATTTTTCTCTCTGCCCCATAGCAAAATGTGTAAAAAATGCCGGAAGTATTTTTTTGGGGAAAACAGCTTATGTTTTAGGGTTGGGGGGCCCCCTTGGAGGTAGGTGGCCCGGGGCCCCAAATGCAATAGTTCAGCCCGGGTCCAAGAGACTCTCTTTGGGCACATTGACTTCAATACAAAACCCTAGGAGGCTCATGGTTCTCACCCCGTTCCATCGACTTACACAGTAATTATGACAACTTCCGGAGGACGTCCTCCAGCCTATCAGAGCTCTTGCAGCATGAACTGACATGTTGTCCACACAGCACTGTCTGGGGTAGACAACATGTCAGTTCATGCTGACAACATGTCAGTTCATGCTGACAACATGTCAGTTCATGCTGCAAGAGCTCTGATAGGCTGGAGGACGTCCTCCGGAAGTTGTCATAATTACTGTGTAAGTCTACGGAAGGGGGTGAGAACCATGAGCCTCCTAGGGTTTTGTATTGAAGTCAATGTACCCAGAGGAGGACGGAAGCCAGCTGTCCTCCGGCTACACCATGGTGCTACCCTACAGAGTGCTGTTGAGGCTACTGTAGACCTTCATTACAAAACAGTGTGTTTTATTCAATTATTTGGTGGACGTGAGTATATTTTGTATAGTTGTAGAATTTGTTTTACTATTAAAATGTTTATGAAATTTACTGAGGGGGAGGGTCCTCCCCTTCCTCCTCTGAGGAGCCTCCTCTGGTATTGGGTATACTGTATTGTCTTGCTGACTGTACGCCAAACAATACTGTATGTTTGACCTCATACATTATTAGATGATGCAGAATATATTTTCAGAAGAAAAGGAAAGCTACTATCCCAGCCTGCAATAGATGCCACCATTTGATCTAACTAACGCTCCTGTAAAGAGGTTGTCCCAAGGGGCCACAGCCTCATTTACACGGCCTGCTGGTCTGTTCAATATGACACTGTGCTGCACTGGAATGGATTTATTCAATAACACATGAATTGGAAAGCAGTGAGTTGGACCAAGTACAAGCTGTTAGTTGACACATTTAACAGAAGAATGGGTAGGGTCAGTAGTACACAGCGAATACCTCTTAACTGGCCTTTGGCCATACAACCCCATGATTAAAGTGTAAAGGCTCCTCATTGCCCAGAACTTACACAACACATTTATTTGGGTGAAAAACTGAAACGTCTTTTTGGGTCCTTGGAAAAGTACTGGAAAAAATACAAGTATTATGATTATTTAAGGTGACGTTGTGTGCGTTGAACCCTCGAAGCATGGGATTTAACAGCATTGTGGTGCATAGCACAGGCACTTGTTATTTATTGAGGTGAAAACTGAAGCTGACTGTGCCTTGAACCCTCTGAGCGTGGGATGTTGGACTAGCAGTAACATCAGGGTGGCTGGTAGACAGGACACAGAGGATGTTGGACTAGCAGTAACATCAGGGTGGCTGGTAGACAGGACACAGAGGATGTTGGACTAGCAGTAACATCAGGGTGGTTGGTAGACAGGACACAGAGGATGTTGGACTAGCAGTAACATCAGGGTGGCTGGTAGACAGGACACAGAGGATGTTGGACTAGCAGTAACATCAGGGTGGTTGGTAGACAGGGCACAGAGGATGTTGGACTAGCAGTAACATCAGGGCGGTTGGTAGACAGGGCACATTATGGTGGAGTACAGGGGTATGTAAAGTGGCAGGGGTGGAAAGAACAGAACAGCTGCGTCCTCCTCTCTCTCTCTCTCTCTCTCTCTCTCTCTCTCTCACTCTCTCTCTCTGTCTCTCTCTGTGTGTCTGAGACAATGAGGGGACGTCAGGGTCTTTCATGTTTCAGGTGAAGTGCCTTTCAAGACAGGGCATGTCCATGCACACACACACACCCCTCACACACACCTGACACCTCACACACACACACGCACACCTCACACAACTCACACACACACACACACACACACACACACACATACGCACACCTCATGCACGCTCACTTGCACACTCGTACACATACACACACACCTCTGTGTTTCCAGGCTGTACTATTTGGAGCTGCGAACTGTGGTCTTGAGGAATATTATAGCTACTGCATAGACTGGTCCTAAATCATGCCAATTCCTGCCTCGTGGCATAGGAGTTGTCAAGACAGCAGCAGGTAGCCTAGTGGTTAGAGCGTTGGGCCAGTAACTGTAAAGGTTGCTGGATTGAATCCCCTGAGCTGACAAGGTAAAAATCTGTCGTTCTGCCCTTGAACAAGGAAGTTAACCCCCTGTTCCTAGGCTGTTGTTGTAAATAAGACTTTGTTCTTAACTGACTTGCCTAGTTAAATAAATAAAAATAGCCTTGACAGATCTGTTCCTCTCTCTCTCTCTCTCTCCAGCCTCGTTCTATGGCGATGGCTATGTGCAGCTGAAGACAGTGGAGTCGTCGAACCGTAACTCCCTGCGTGTTCGCTTCCGTACCTCCAGCCCCCACGGCCTGCTCTTCCTTGCTGCCGGCCACACAGACTACCTTCTAGTGGAGCTGAACGCTGGTCGCCTGCAGGTCAGTTTATCTATAGCCTAGACTTCAAAACACACACATTACACACATACAGACTCATTACACACACTCACACGTACATTCAGGCCAACAGACACATACACACTGCACATACACACACACACACACACACACACACACACACACACACACACCACCTCCAGCTATGTCTCTATCCCAGCTCCCAGCTGACAGTGTCAGTCACTCAGCACAATAACACAAGCAGGCAGACAGAACTAGATAACTTACCGCCCAATTTCTAAACTATCTTGCCTTGGTAAAAAATATTTGAACCACCCCGGCAAACTCTCGGCTAAGATCTTATTTGAACTTCAAAATGATTTTCTTCATGTGTCTGGTTATAGCCTTGGACACCATTTCAGCTGCTACCCATGTCTTAGATGATATATGTTAAATGGACTAAATCATAGGGATGACCGTGCTGTCATGTTTATAGACCTCACCAAGGCCTTTGATACTGTCGACCATCCCCTACTCATTCAAAAGTGGTCTGAAATGGGCCTCGACCTGGCGTCTTGCACAGTGTGTGCTTTCTGCCGGTGGCAAGTCAAGTTACGTCGATATTACTAAAAGTTTCTATGAATAAAATTGTTAGGGGGCAATAGCGTACATAGCTGTGTCATCTGCATACAGATTAATCTAATACAGATGAATCTATTCTGTTTTCAAAATTCTCATATAAATATTTCAAATATCTGGGCTTTTGGATTGATCAAAATTTTAATTTAACATTTTACATTTAAAAAACATACGGATGAGCTAGTTAAGAAGCTGAAATTTAAATTAGGTTTAATTTATAGAAATCCTCTTATGGATCCGCCACTTTTTTTTCAATTTCCGCCTAAAATGACATACCCAAATCTAACTGCCTGTAGCTCATGGACCTGAAGCAAGGATATGCATATTCTTGATACCATTTGAAAGGAAACACTTTTGAAGTTTGTGGAAATGTGAAATAAATGTAGGAGAATATAACACATTAGATCTGGTTAAAGATAATACAAACAAAAAAACTATTTAAATTTTTTTGCATCATCTTTGAAATGCAAGAGAAAGGCCAGACAGAGATGTAGGATTCTAGGTGTAATTTAGATGTTGTTCACAAGATGGCAGCAGTGTGCAAAATTTCAGACTGATCCAGTGAAGAAATTACACAATATTTTGTATCAAGTCTGACAGGAGTTTGCCCAAATGTTCAGAATTGGTCAATTTATACATTTTCAAGTACATAACTATAGAGAACATACAAAAAGGCTATGGAAATAAAAAAATGTTTTAAGTTTACACACTCCCAGGAATGTCATACATAATGGATCATTAGCTTATACACTAACCTTCACACGTCTAGATGGCCGGGCGGGGTGGGTGTGGAGCCAGAGACAGCAGTGGGGTCAAACTACATTTTAATATAAAAATGGATTTTATCAAACAAAACTATGCTACATTTTATCTCTGGGACCCTGCGGATAACAAATCAGAGTAAGATTACTGAATGTAAGTACATTATTTACCTTCAGAGGTGAATGTATCAAACCAGTTGTCGTGACAAAAGGTTATTGTTGTTGTGCACTCTCCTTAAACAATAGCATGGTATTGTTTCACTGTAATAGCTACGGTTAACTGGACACTGCAGTTAGATTAACAATAATTTAAGCTTTCTGCTCATATAAGACATGTCTATGTCCCGGAAAGTTGGCTGTTGTATACAATGTCATTTTAGTCACATTATCGCATTATTGAGCAACAACTGTCCCCGGTTTAGGGACTTGATCCAGTAGAGGTTTTAAGAAGCTGAAATTTAAAATTAGGCTTAATTTATAGAAATGGATCATGTCTCTCCCTGAACAGCAGTAGGCAGATTATACAGTAAACGTTCCTGTTCCAGTTCTTAACTACGGTGACACCATTTATCGGAGTGGCGTCTGCCATAGCGCTCTCCGTTTTATCACAGGTGATGTTTACAAATCTCTACTACACAAGCTTCCGACTTACCTAACTTCACTGTTAAAATATAAGAACATGAGATACCAAACCCGTTCACAGGGTAGGTTAACTCTTTTAAGATTCATGAGATACCAAACCCGTTCACAGGGTAGGTTAACTCTTTTAAGATTCATGAGATACCAAACCCGTTCACAGGGTAGGTTAACTCTTTTAAGATTCATGAGATACCAAGCCCGTTCACAGGGTAGGTTAACTCTTTTAAGATTCATGAGATACCAAACCCGTTCACAGGGTTCAAGAGGTGTGACAAAAACAAGTTACACATGGGATAAACAAACGTACAGTCAATAACACAATAGCAAATCTGTATACAGTGTGTGCAAATTAAATTAAGTAAGGAGGTAAGGCAATAAATAGGCCAATAGTGGCGAAGTAATTACAATTTAGCAAATTAACACTGGAGTGATAGATGTGCAGATGAGGATGTGCAAGTAGAAATACTGGTTTGCAAAAGAGCAGAAAAACAAAAACAAATATGGGGATGAGGTAGGTAGTTGGTTGGATGGGCTATTTACAGATGGGCTGTGTACAGCTGCAGTGATTGGTAAGCTGCTCTGACAGCCGATGCTTGAAGTTAGTGAGGGAGATGTGTCTCCAACTTCAGTGATTTTTGCAATTTGTTCCAGTCATTGGCAGCATAGAACTGGAAGGAAAGGCGGCCAAAGTAGGTGTTGGCTTTGGGGATGGCCAGTGAAATATACCTGCTGGAGTGCGTGCTACTGGTGGGTGTTGCTATGGTGACCAGTGAGCTGAGATAAGGCAGAGCTTTACCTAGCAGACAGACAGGCAGGCTGGCAGACCGAATGGGAGGCAGGCTGGCAGACCAACCGGGAGGCAGGCAGACAGACAGACAGACCGGAAGGCAGACAGGCAGGCAGACAGACCAGAAGGCAGATAGGCAGACAGACCGTGAAAGATGCAGGCAGTCAGGCAGGCCGAGAGACAGACCAGGAGGCAGGTAGGCAGAGAGACATACAGAGAGAGAGGCAGACAGACCGGGAGGCAGGCAGACAGACCGGGAGGCAGGCAGGATAGCTCGGCGTGAGTTAGTCTCCTAGCAGATGGTTCTTGTCACAGTGGGAGCTGGGGGATATGTTGAGGCAGCCTCCCACTCGAGAAACTAGAAATACACTTGGTGAGGTTGTGCCAGTGACTGTATATTAAAGGTGCTTTGCCATTTCCTGGTTGCTAAAATTCAAATAGTTTGCCTAATTTCAGTTTGTGACAAAACAAGCAAGTGTACTGTGGAGAATCATTGTACCATTTAAACCGCTGTAGTTT
>QNTS01006463.1:31000-51339 GCA_003317085.1 Hucho hucho | reverse complement strand
GCACACATCTCAGGAGGGATTTTGTCCCACTCCTCTTTGCAGATCTTCTCCAAGTCATTAAGGTTTCGAGGCTGACGTTTGGCAACTCGAACCTTCAGCTCCCTCCACAGATTTTCTATGGGATTAAGGTCTGGAGACTGGCTAGGCCACTCCAGGACCTTAATGTGCTTCTTCTTGAGCCACTCCTTTGTTGCCTTGGCCGTGTGTTTTGGGTCATTGTCATGCTGGAATACCCATCCACGACCCATTTTCAATGCCCTGGCTGAGGGAAGGAGGTTCTCACCCAAGATTTGACGGTACATGGCCCCGTCCATCGTCCCTTTGATGCGGTGAAGTTGTCCTGTCCCCTTAGCAGAAAAACACCCCCAAAGCATAATGTTTCCACCTCCATGTTTGACGGTGGGGATGGTGTTCTTGGGGTCATAGGCAGCATTCCTCCTCCTCCAAACACGGCGAGTTGAGTTGATGCCAAAGAGCTCCATTTTGGTCTCATCTGACCACAACACTTTCACCCAGTTGTCCTCTGAATCATTCAGATGTTCATTGGCAAACTTCAGACGGGCATGTATATGTGCTTTCTTGAGCAGGGGGACCTTGCGGGCGCTGCAGGATTTCAGTCCTTCACGGCGTAGTGTGTTACCAATTGTTTTCTTGGTGACTATGGTCCCAGCTGCCTTGAGATCATTGACAAGATCCTCCCGTGTAGTTCTGGGCTGATTCCTCACCGTTCTCATGATCATTGCAACTCCACGAGGTGAGATCTTGCATGGAGCCCCAGGCCGAGGGAGATTGACAGTTCTTTTGTGTTTCTTCCATTTGCGAATAATTGTACCAACTGTTGTCACCTTCTCACCAAGCTGCTTGGCGATGGTCTTGTAGCCCATTCCAGCCTTGTGTAGGTCTACAATCTTGTCCCTGACATCCTTGGAGAGCTCTTTGGTCTTGGCCATGGTGGAGAGTTTGGAATCTGATTGATTGCTTCTGTGGACAGGTGTCTTTTATACAGGTAACAAACTGAGATTAGGAGCACTCCCTTTAAGAGTGTGCTCCTAATCTCAGCTCGTTACCTGTATAAAAGACACCTGGGAGCCAGAAATCTTTCTGATTGAGAGGGGGTCAAATACTTATTTCCCTCATTAAAATGCAAATCAATTTATAACATTTTCACATGCGTTTTCACATGCGTTTTTCTGGATTTTTTTGTTGTTATTCTGTCTCTCACTGTTCAAATAAACCTACCATTAAAATTATAGACTGATCATTTCTTTGTCAGTGGGCAAACGTACAAAATCAGCAGGGGATCAAATACTTTTTTCCCTCACTGTATGTGGAGACAGATACAGGTTGAACTATGTGGAGACCGATACAGGTTGAACTATGTGGAGACAGATACCGGTTGAACTATATGGAGACAGATACGGGTTGAACTATATGGAGACAGATAGGTTTGACTCAAAGGGTATATGCAGTATCTTTTATAACCATGACCTTATGGTCTGGTAACGTATGTGTATTTTTAAAGAGACAGAAAGGTTTCACTCATGGTATAGCCATCCACGCCACTGCACTTGACCTTACTGCCTAGTTATGTTTCTTCAGTTCAGTTGTGTCCATATAATATATGTTTAACTAGGTGGGGACAGATAGGGTTGACTGCTATGCCTGAGCAGCAGCAGTAAGTGTTTACAGAGTCTCTTCCTTCTAGCCTCAGGTGTTGCTCTGCTCTCCAAACCGGTTAAGTTGCAGCCAGCATCAGGGCCAGTTAATCCAAGCCTGTCACCACAGCCTTTATCTACCATCTTATTTTTACTGGAGAAATCACTGGAATGTTTCTATGTCAGACACACCCAGCTTGGACCGATAAAAAATAAATGCACCCCCCCCCCCCCCCCCCGAAAGTAAAAAATATGTTCACATGACCGTCCCCTTGTACTGTAATGTTTTGTGCACAACCTTCCCAATTGCTAGAATTAACTCAAAATAATGTTTATGACCACAAATAACTGTAGTGACCTTGTATATTTTAAATGTGGATATTGACTTTTCAGCATGCTTTGTGGTACAGTCGATGCCATGCAGATTGAGGGTTCACTGATCATCACGGACGAGCTCACTCTCCCTGCCTATTTCGATCAGAGCCAGCTGCAGACAGTGATCAGCTAGGAGGAAATCAGATTTAACATTTTGATGCTATATTTATAATGATATAAAATACACTGAGTATACAAAACATTATATACAGTTGAAGTCGGAGGTTTACATACACCTTAGCCAAATACATTTAAACTCAGTTTTTCACAATTCCTGACATTTAATCATAGTACAAATTCCCTGTCTTAGGTCAGTTAGGATCACCACTTTATTTTAAGAATGTGAAATGTCAGAATAATAGTGGAGAGAGTGATTTATTTCAGCTTTTATTTCTTTCATCACATTCCCAGTGGGTCAGAAGTTTACATACACTCAATTAGTATTTGGTAGCATTGCCTTTAAATTGTTTAACTTGGGTCAAATGTTTCGGGTAGCCTTCCACAAGCTTCCCACAATAAGTTGGATGAATTTTGGCCCATTCCTCCTGACAGAGCTGTTGTAACGGAGTCAGGTTTGTAGGCCTCCTTGCTCGCACCCGCTTTTTCAGTTCTGCCCACACATTTTCTATAGGATTGAGGTCAGGGCTTTGTGATGACCACTCCAATACCTTGACTTTGTTGTCCGTAAGCCATTTTGCCATAACTTTGGAAGTATGCTTGGTGTCATTGTCCATTTGGAAGACCCATTTGCAACCAAGCTTTAACTTCCTGACTGATGTCTTGAGATGATGCTTCAATATATCCACATAATTTTCCTTCCTCATGATGCCATCTAATTTGTGAAGTGCACCAGTCCCTCCTGCAGCAAAGCACCCCCACAACATGATGCTGCCACCCACGTGCTTCAAGTTTGGGATGGTGTTCTTCGGCTTGCAAGCCTCCCCCTTTTTCCTCCAAACATAACGATGGTCATTATGGCCAAACAGAGTTTGAAGGTAGTCCTTGAAATACATCCACAGGTACACCTCCAATTGACTAAAATGATGACAATTAGCCTATCAGAAGCTTCTAAAGCCATGACATAATTTTCTGGAATTTTCCAAGCTGTTTAAAGGCACAGTCAACTTAGTGTATGTAAACTTTTGACCCACTGGAATTGTGATAAAGCGAATTATAAGTGAAATCATCTGCCTGTAAACAATTGTTGGAAAAATTACTTGTCATGCACAAAGTAGATGTCCTAACCAACTTGCCAAAACTATAGTTTGTTAACAAGAAATTTGTGGAGTGGTAGAAAAACGAGTTTGAATGACTCCAACCTAAGTGTATGTAAACTTCCGACTTCAACTGTTCATGCTATTTCCATACATTTTCCACCAACAGGTTTCTGTGCCAATGCACCACACAACCAATAAACAAAGCATACCGACTTTGGGTGCTTTATTACCATGGTTTGTGTTTTCATCACCACAATAAATAGACTGTCGATCTCGCCAAACAGAAGATACATCCCTCCCTACCTTGTAGAATGCTTGGCTTGACAATCTCCGAATGTCATTACACTTTTTGGTGTTTGTATCAGATTCTTTCCATTCATCAAATTGCTGCTGCACAGGTTGGATTGATTGATTTTATTTATCAGTAAAAAAACTAACATATACACTACCGTTCAAAAGTTTGGGGTCACTTAGAAATGTCCTTGTTTTTGTCCATTAAAATAACATCAAATTGATCCGAAATACAGTGTAGACATTGTTAATGTTGTAAATGACTATTGTAGCTGGAAACGGCAGATTTTTTATGGAATATCTACATAGGCGTACAGAGGCTCATTATCAGCAACCATCACTCCTGTGTTCCAATGGCACGTTGTGTTAGCTAATCCAAGTTTATAATTTTAAAGGGCTAATTGATCATTAGAAAACCCTTTTGCAATTATGTTAGCACAGCTGAAAACTGTTGTTCTGATTAAAGAAGTAATAAAACCTTCTTTAGACTAGTTGAGTATCTGGAGCATCAGCATTTGCGTGTTCGATTACAGGCTCAAAATGGCTAGAAACAAAGAACTTTCTTCTGAAACTCGTCAGTCTATTCTTGTTCTGAGAAATGAAGGCTATTCCATGCAAGAAATTGCAACCCACACAAGTGGCTCAGGTAGTGCAGCTCATCCAGGATGGCACATCAATGCGAGCTGTGGCAAGAAGGTTTGCTGTGTCTGTCAGCGTAGTGTCCAGAGCATGGAGGCGCTACCAGGAGACAGGCCAGTACATCAGGAGACGTGGAGGAGGCCGTAGGAGGGCAACAACCCAGCAGCAGGACCGCTACCTCCGCCTTTGAGGAAGGAGGAGCAGGAGGAGCACTGCCAGAGCCCTGCAAAATGACCTCCAGCAGGCCACAAATGTGCATGTGTCTGCTCAAACGGTCAGAAACAGACTCCATGAGGGTGGTATGAGGGCCCGACGTCCACAGGTGGGGGTTGTGCTTACAGCCCAACACCGTGCAGAACGTTTGGCATTTGCCAGAGAACACCAAGATTGGCAAATTCGCCATTGGCGCCCTGTGCTCTTCACAGATGAAAGCAGGTTCACACTGAGCACATGTGACAGANGACCATATGCTGGTGCGGTTGGCCCTGGGTTCCTCCTAATGCAAGACAATGCTAGACCTCATGTGGCTGGAGTGTGTCAGCAGTTCCTGCAAGAGGAAGGCATTGATGCTATGGACTGGCCCGCCCGTTCCCCAGACCTGAATCCAATTGAGCACATCTGGGACATCATGTCTCGCTCCATCCACCAACGCCACGTTGCACCACAGACTGTCCAGGAGTTGGCGGATGCTTTAGTCCAGGTCTGGGAGGAGATCCCTCAGGAGACCATCCGCCACCTCATCAGGAGCATGCCCAGGCGTTGTAGGGAGGTCATACAGGCACGTGGAGGCCACACACACTACTGAGCCTCATTTTGACTTGTTTTAAGGACATTTTGAGTGTGACTCCAAATCCAGACCTCCATGGGTTGATACATTTGATTTCCATTGATAATTTTTGTGTAATTTTGTTGTCAGCACATTCAACTATGTAAAGAAAAAAGTATTGAATAAGATTATTTCATTCATTCAGGTCTATGATGTGTTATTTTAGTGTTCCCTTAATTTTTTTGAGCAGTGTATTTATAATGGCCATCAAAATGTTAGCTAATAAAATCAGATCCAACAATAATATCAAGGGATTAGAAATACAGGGCTTAAAAGCAAAGGTGTCATTATACACTGATGATTCATGTTTTCTTTTAAATCCACAATTTGGATCCCTCCACAGCCTCATTGAGGATCTAGATAATTTTTCAAACCTTTGGATTACAACCAAAATATGATAAGTGTACTATATTACGTATTGGATCACAACATTCTTTTACTTTTACATGACCTTTTACCAATGAAATGGTCTGATGGTGATGTGGATATACTCTGTAGACATATCCCAAAATAAATAAATGATCTCACTCCAATACATTTTAATAGAAAGTTAGCAAAAATAGATAAGATCTTGCTAACATGGAAAGGTAAATACCTGTCTATTTGTGGAAAAATCAGACACAGGAGGCAGATGGTTAGAGTCCAAGATGTTTATTAACAAACCAAAAGGGGTAAGCAAGAGAATGGTCGTGGACAGGCAAAAGGTCAAAACCAGTTTAGAGGTACAGAATGTCAGGCAGGCAGAATGGTCAGGCAGGCGGGAATGGAGTCCAGAAAACAGGCAAAGGTCAAAACCGGGCGGACTAATAGAAGAGAAAAGAAAAGTAGGAGCATGGGAAAAAACACGCTGGTTGACTTGAACATACAAGACGAACTGGCACAGAGAGACAGGAAACAGGGATAAATACACCAGGGAAAATAAGCGACACCTGGAGGGAGTGGACACAATCACAAGGAACGTTGAAACAGGTCAGGGTGTGACAACTTTAAGTATTAAACTAGCTACAGAAGCAGAAACAAACATGTCTGCCTCCAAATTGGAAGAGCTTGAACTGCTCTTACTACTCGTGAGAAATAAAAACAAACAAGGGAGAAAATGGCATGTTCGTCCCCTGAACTCTACAAGACAGGATGATGGAGAATACATATCTCTTGTCCGACCTATGCGAAGCATTGATGAGGAAAGACATTTTCAATACTTTCGGATGTAGGCTGGCATATTTGACGACCTTGGTTGACGTGGGCGCTTTTGGTAAGGAAGGGAGATGCGGGAATCTTCTCGCGAAGCAAGTTCTGCTGCCGCTATCAAGGCCAGAGTGCACACCGGGGACCCAAACACTGATCCCATATGTCTTTGTGGGAGACAAGGCATTCCCTCTGAACGTCAACATGATGCGACCATATCCAGGTAAGATACTGTAAATGCATGTGACTGGTAATATTATGATGTGAAAATTATACAAATGTGAATAGAAGTTGTAATGATATGCCTCACATAAAAGTGCTCTGACATCTCAGTAGGAGGATGGAGGCCTATGTCCAAAGTATAGACTATACAGTTTTTACAGTACACATTTGATAGCCTTCCGACTTCCTGGACCCAAAAAACATGTTGGCAGACAGGGCAACTAGAGTTGCTATATATAGCATTAAGGTCTACTTCCTCACACCAGCTGGTCGGGTGTCTTTTCCAAAATAATTTCTGTGTTTCATAATTTTCCTTCAATTCGCAAGAGGCTGAATGTATCTCACAGGACAAAGCATCCGAGCGAGCGAAACAGCACCCCTCTGTCTCTCTACCTGTATGCCATCTATCTGATGCTGTGTGGACCAAACAAGTATGACATTGTTGCCGCCCGTAGCATTGAAGGCAAGGGAAGCCAGTGAGCGAGCTCATCTGTAAATGGTCCTGGCGCACCAAAAAAAAGTGTCAAGGGAAGCCAGCTTGGATTTGGCATCACTCCTATCAAATCCCACTGAGAGCATATAGTGCCTTGCAAAAGTACTCACCCCCTTGGCGTTTTTCCTATTTTGTTGCATTACAACCTGTAATTTAAATGGATTTTTATTTAGATTTCATGTAATGGACATACACAAAATAGTCCAAATTGGTGAAGTGAAATGAAAAATATTACTTGTTTCAAAAAATTCTAAACCTGCCAAGAGAGGGCCGCTCACCAAAACTCACGTACCGGGCAAGTAGGGCATTAATCAGAGATGCAACAAAGAGACCAAAGATAACCCAGAAGGAGCTGCAAAGCTCCACAGCGGAGATTGGAGTATATGTCCATAGGATCACTTTAAGCCATACACTCCACAGAGCTGGGCTTTACGGAAGAGTGGCCAGAAAAAAAGCCATTGCTTAAAGAAAAAAATAAGCAAACATGTTTGGTGGAAGAAGGTACTCTGGTCAGATGAGACTGAAATTGAGCTTTTTGGCCATCAAGTAAAATGCTATGTCTGGCGCAAACCCAACACCTCTCATCACCCTGAAAACACCATCCCCACAGTGAAGCATGGTGGTGGCAGCAGCATGCTGTGGGGATGTCTTTCATTGGCAGGGACTGGGAAACTGGTAAGAATTGAAGGAATGATGGATGGCTCTAAATACAGGGAAGTTTTGAGGGAACCTGTTTGTCTTCCAGACATTTGAGACTGGGACGGAGGTTCACCTTCCAGCAGGACAATGACCATAAACATACTGTCAAAGCAACACTCAAGTGGTTTAAGGGGAAACATTTAAATGTCTTGGAATGGCCTAGTCAAATCCCAGACCTCAATCCAATTGAGAATCTGTGGTATGACTTAAAGATTGCTGTATACCAGCAGAACCCATCCGATTTGAAGGAGCTGGAGCAGTTTTGCCTTGAAGAATGGGCAAAAAGCCCAGTGGCTAGATGTGCCAAGCGTATAGAGACATACCCCAAGAGACTTGCAGCTGTAATTGCAGCAGAATGCTCAGTTTTGCCGGGTGGCCGGCTCTAGGAAGAGAGCTCTGTGGTTCCAAACTTCTTCCTTTTAAGAATGATGGATGCCACTGTGTTCCTGGGGACCTTCAATGCTGCATACATTTTTTGGTACCCTTCCCCAGATCTGTGCCTCGGAGCTCTACAGACAATTCCTTCGACCTAATGGTTTGGTTTTTGCTCTGACATGCACTATCAACTGTGGGACCTTATATAGACAGGTGTGTACCTTTCCAATTCATGTCCAATCAAATTGAATTTACCACAGGTGGATTCCAATCAAGTTGTAGAAACATATGGTCTGAATACTTATGTAAATAAGGTATTTTTGCAAGAATTTCTAAAAACCTGTTTTTGCTTTTTGATTATGGGGTGTTGTGTGTAGATTGAGGAAAGTTTTTTATTTAATCAATTTTAGAACAAGGCTATAACTTTACAAAATGTGTAAAAAGTCAACGGGTCTGAATACTTTCTAAAAGCACTGTGTGTTTTCTTCCTCTGGGTGATGACTGTGTCATAGTAGGATCCCCTTTAAAAAATAACTTGTGTTGTGAGCTACACCATTTTTGTAAACATGGTATTTTTCACTGGTTTTGTTGTTTGGATTTTGCTGTTTTTCTTATTCGCACTTTTTAAATCACAATAAAGACTGCCATAAAGACAGAGATTTCATTCTCATGTTGGTTTTGTTTGTCATATATTTTTCAAAGGCTAGTACAGACTACAGGTCTTAGCATGGTTCTGTAACATGTAACAACAGAATGACTGTCCGACATTAAGGCTTGACCCCCCCAAGACATTACCCTTATCTAAATGACCATGTACGATCTTGTGTGATGTGTAAGTGGCCTTTAAATCATTTCAATGAGGACCTTCCTGCTATGGCACATGGGTGAGAATGGCTGTCTAGCTGTAGATCTTGTTAACGTTCCTTTTTCAGGATAATTCGTAAAAATCCAAATAACTTCACAGATCTTCATTGTAAAGGGTTTATACACTGTTTCCCATGCTTGTTCAATGAACCATAAACAATTAATGAACATGCACCTGTGGAACTGTCGTTAAGACACTAACAGCTTACAGACGGTAGGCAATTAAGGTCACAGTTATGAAAACTAAGGACACTAAAGAGGCCTTTCTACTGACTCTGAAAAACACCAAAAGAAAGATGCCTAGGGTCCCTGCTCATCTGCGTGAACGTGCCTTTGGCATGCTGCAAGGAGGCATGAGGACTGCAGATGTGGCCAGGGCAATAAATTGCAATGTCCGTATTGTGAGACACATAAGACAGCGCTACAGGGAGACAGGACGGACAGCTGATCGTCCTCGCAGTGGCAGACCACGTGTAACAACACCTGCACAGGATCGGTACATCCGAACATCACACCTGCGGGACCGGTACAGGATGGCAACAACAACTGCCCAAGTTACACCAGGAACGCACAATCCCTCCATCAGTGCTCAGACTGATGTCCGCAATAGGCTGAGAGAGGCTGGACTGAGGGCTTGCCTGTTGTAAGGCAGGTCCTCACCAGACATCACCAGCAACAACGTCGCCTATGGGCACAAACCCACCGTCGCTGGACCAGACAGGACTGGCAAAAAGTGCTCTTCACTGACGAGTCGCGGTTTTGTCTCACCCGGGGTGATGGTCGGATTCGCGTTTACTGTCGAAGGAATTAACGTTACACCGAGGCCTGTACTCTAGATCAGGATCGATTTGGAGGTGGAGGGTCCGTCATGGTCTGGTGCGGAGTCACAGCATCATCGGACTGAGCTTGTTGTCATTGCAGGCAATCTCAACGCTGTGCGTTACAGGGAAGACAACCTCCTCCCTCATGTGGTACCCTTCCTGCAGGCTCATCCTGACATGACCCTCCAGCATGACAATGCCACCAGCCATACTGCTCGTTCTGTGCGTGATTTCCTGCAAGACAGGAATGTCAGTGTTCTGCCATGGCCAGCGAAGAGCCCGGATCTCAATCCCATTGAGCACGTCTGGGACCTGTTGGATCGGAGGGTGAGTGCTAGGGCCATTCCCCCCCAAAATGTTCGGGAACTTGCAGGTGCCTTGGTGGAAGAGTGGGGTAATATCTCACAGCAAGAACTGGCAAATCTGGTGGAGTCCATGAGGAGGAGATGCGCTGCAGTACTTAATGCAGCTGGTGGCCACACATTATACTGACTGTTACTTTTGATTTTGATCCCCCCCTTTGTTCAGGGACACATTATTCAATTTCATGTCTGTGGAACTTGTTCAGTTTATGTCCCAGTTGTTGAATCTTGTTATGTTCATACAAATATTTACACATGTTAAGTTTGCTGAAAGTAAACACAGTTGACAGTGAGAGGACATTTATTTTTTTGCTGAGTTTACAAAGCACTACAAGCTTACTGAGTTTCAGAGTACGTAAACATTTTCTGCCACAATTATAAATAACCGGACAAAGGCATTTGCAGACCTTTTGCTAGAAATGTATTTATTTAAATGGAAAAATATAACAAGAGGAAAATTGTGCAATGTAAAACACAGGGTGCAAATAAGAAAACCATTGTGCCAAACAAAAGGTGCATTAGGAATGTTGTGCTAAGGGGAAATAAGAGATGGGGAAATAAGACAAACTCCACAAAGGCAAACCAGTAAATTACCCACCACCTCAACATGTGAATGATAAAATAACATTCTAAATACCCAGCAACATAACTTGTGAATAAGAGAAGAAAGCAATATAGAAAAACTTGTTAAACACCAACATCTGTACAAATGTCTTTAGTACACGCGTTCAGTTTTTGGGTTGAGACGGGGGGCAGACTCAAGGTATTGATCGTTGATCCACAAAAAAAGCTGTGCACTTTTAGCAAGTAGATAATAAAAACATAAGTTATTGGTGAGTGTGGTGTGTGGTGCCAGGATAACAACCTCTCCCTCAACGTGATCAAGACAAAGGAGATGATTGTGGACTACAGAAAAAGGAGGACAGAGCATGCCCCCATTCTCATTGACGGGGCTGTAGTGGAGCAGGTTGAGAACTTCAGGTTCCTTGGTGTCCACATCACCAACAAACTCTCATGGTCCAAACACACCAAGACAGTCGTGAAGAGGGCACGACAACGCCTATTCCCCCTCAGGAGACTGAAAAGATTTGGCATGGGTCCTCAGATCCTCAAAACGTTATACAGCTGCACCATCGAGAGCATCCTGACTGGTTGCATCCCTGCCTAGTATCGCAACTGCTCGGCCTCCGACCGCAAGGCACTACACAGGGTAGTGCGTACGGCCCAGTACATCACTGGGGCCAAGCTTCCTTCCATCCAGGACCTCTACCAGGCGGTGTCAGAGGAAGGCCCAAAAAATTGCCAAGGACTCCAGCCACCCTAGTCATAGACTGTTCTCTCTACTACCGTGACCGCCAAGTCTAGGTCAAAAAGGCTTCTTAACAGCTTCTACCCCCAAGCCAAAAGACTCTTGAACAGTTGATCAAATGGCTACCTGGACTATTTGCATTGTCCCCACCCCACCCCCCATTTTTATGCTGCTGCTACTCTCTGTTTATTATCCATGCGTAGTCACTTTACCACTACCTACATGTACATATTATCTCAATTACCTCGACTAACCGGTGCCCCCGCACATTGACTCTGTACCAGAACCCCCGTATATAGCCTCGCTACTGTTATTTTATTGTTGGTCCTTAATTATATATTTTATTTAAAAAATATATATATTCTTAACTGCATTTCATTGTTAAGGGCTTGTAAGTAAGCATTTCACTGTTGTATTCGGCGCATGTGACAAATACAATTTGATTTGATTTGAGTTGAGACAACTTCCCAACAGATTCCTTGTCCCCCTCCGCCAGCAAAACATCTGGAACCTGTATCAATTCTGAGAACTGCCAACCTGTCACAATTTTGAAATACTGCTGAAAAAAAACTGAACGTGTTAATTGTAACGAATAATCAATCCTGGTCCTGGAGGCCATGGATCTGCCAAGATTTATTGGTCTCCGTCTGATTGTTCAAGAGCAATATAGAGCCAGAGTCATTGTCAGTCATTTTACCCATTCCTACATCCTGGCAACCTGACAGCCATATATGATAGACATGACCTAGAACAGTTGCATGTCTTGTATTATAGTAAACCCACTGTAGGGTGATTAATTCAATAAGTATAGATGCCATGATGATGGTGGTTAAGTCTCTCTATTTTGCTTGTGACAGATTGAGGTCTAAGATTCAACTCGTTCCCTCTCTTTTTTCCCCAGGAGGTGGAGGAGGTTAAAGAGGAGATGGTGAACATCGTTAAGGAGAAGGTAGTGAAGAGGGTGATAGAGAGCGTGTCTCAGGTGGGGATAAAGAGTGAGGTGAGGGAGGTAGAGCCCGTGGTGAAGATGGACACACGTTTCTTCGGAGAGCTGCTGGCAGAGGTTTACAGGAAGAACTGTGACATCCACACCTGCATCTCAGAACACGTGGCCAAGATACATGGAAGGTGGGTTTTGATTTTCCCAACATATAGCATTATTTATATATAGAGTTTCCCCCCAGCACAACACATAACAGAATCAATAAAGAATCAAGACAGAAACGAAAGGGAGAGGGTAAATCTAGATCCTACTGAACTGGCCAGACTAGGCTACAGTATGAAATACAGTGGTGTAGCACACACCCCCGCAGCCCTCGCAAGGCCCGAGGGCCCACGAACTTTGGGGCCCCCCCCAGAGGTTGGCTCCCCCAGATAGTATATGAAGAAGTCTTAAGCAATAAAAAAATATATATATTACAGGAAATGTGCTTTAAAATTGCAACATTTTCTCTCAGCCTCATGGATTGGAACTCATGGAACTTAATTTTTTTTGTTGAATTTTGTTGCATTATTTGAGTTTCAAATGTACATTTAGGGGAATTTTATATGGAAAAAATTGTTTTGAGAATTTTCTAAATACTTTAAATATTATACTTGTCCATGTCGGCTCAATGCCTGGAAATGCCCCTGTCCGGAACAAAGGATCCCAATTTCAAACTCTTAAAAAGTGTTTAAAATTTAAAGAAAATTGCAATAATGGATATTAACTAAAACATGATCTTATGTAGTTCCTTGCAATAGCCCTCAGTGAATTTAAAGAATATTTCTCTCAAAACTGTGATTCCTAAAAGATGTGTCTGGAGATTTGGTCAACTCCGTCAGATTGACTTGGAATGGGTAAGCTATACCATAAGGACCCTTTATTCATGTCCTCATTACATGTAGAAAAGTGTTGGTCCCATGTTTCATGAGCTGTAATAAAAGATACCAGACATTTTCCATATGCACTAAAAGCTTATTTCTCTCTAATTTTGTGCACAAATTTGCTTACATCCCTGTTAGTGAGCATTTCTCCTTTGCCAAAATAATCCATCCACCTGACAGGTTTGGCATATCAAGAAGCTGATTAAACAGCATGATCACTACACAGGTACACCTTGTGCTGGGGACAAGGTGTACCTGTGTGCACAACACAATGCCACAGATGTCTCAAGTTTTGAGGGAGCGTGCAATTGGCATACTGACTGCAAGAATGTCCACCAGAGCTGATGCCAGAGAATGTAATGTTAATTTCTCTACCATAAGCCATTGTCGTTTTAGAGAATTTGCCAGTGTGTCCAACTGGTCTCACAACCGCAGACCACCTGTAACCACGCCAGCCAAGGACCTCCCCATCCGGCTTCTTCACCTGCGATGGTCTGAGACCAGCCACCCAGACAGCTGATGAAACTGTGGGTTTGCACACCTGAAGAATTTCTGCACAAACTGTCAGAAACCGTCTCAGGGTAGCTAATCTGTGTGCTCGTTGTCCTTACCAGGGTCTTGACCTGAATGCAGTTCGGTGTTGTAAGCGACTTCAGTGGGAAAATTCTCACCTTTCATGGCCAATGGCATGCTGGAGATGTGTGCTCTTCATGGATGAACCCTGGTTTCAACTGGTGGATGAACCCTGTTTTAGATGGCGTCGTGTGGGCTAGCGGTTGGCTGATGTCAACGTTGTGCCCTATGGTGGTGGTGGGGTTATGGTATGGGCAGGCATAAGCTACGGACAACAAATACAATTGGATTTTATCAATGGCAATTTGAATGCTCAGAGATACCGTGATGAGATCCTGAGGCCAATTGTCATGCCATTCATCCACCGCCATCACCACATGTTTCAGCATGATAATGCATGGCCCCATGTCGCAAGGATCTGTACACAATTCTCATACACACCAGACATGTCACCCGTTGAGCATGTTTGGGATTGCTCTGGATTGATGTGTACGACAGCATGTTCCAGTTCCCGCCAATATCCAGCAACTTCACATAGCCATTGAAGAGGGGTGGAACAACATTCCACAGGCTACAATCAAGAGCCTGATCAACTCTATGCAAAGGAGATGTGTTGTGCTGCACGATGGCAAATGGTGGTCACATCAGATACTGATTGGTTTTCTGATCCATGCCCCTACCTTTTTTTAAGGTATCTGTGATCAACAGATGCATATCTGTATTCCAAATCATGAGAAATCCATAGATTAGGGCTTATTGAATTATTTCAATTGACTGATTTCCTGATATGAACTGTAACTCAGGAAAATCTTTGAAATTGTTGCGTTTATATTTTTGTTCAGTGTACATTTAACTAAGTTTTAGAGTCATAAAGCAAATGACAAAAAACGAAATTGCTACTGTGTGTACCACTTGAATGAAGAAGAACAAATACATTTTTATAAAAATAAACTCCAACAGATTTTTGTCTACCGTCAACTCCATCAGAGTACTGAAAGATCTGATAAAATAGTTGTTTTTATTGGGGATTTATAAATAAATAATTTTCCATATTTTACAAATGGTTGAATTGAACTTTTATTTTTAGAGGTAAAAATATGAGTATCTGTTTTGAGTATCTGTTGTGACTAATCACTTCGTCAATGACTTGTCAACTGTGTCACTAATGGGTATATTCAGAAAGAATATTTTATTCACTGTTTTTCAACATATGCTTAAACAATGGAAGTGTTTACTGTGCTAGACCTACAGGATAATGTTTGCTTTATAAATGTTCTACATTCTAAATAAAAATAAAAACATGCCAAAATGCTTAAAAAATGTGCAGTGGAGCATTTAATAGTGCTATAAAACCAAACAAAAAGGAGTTTGGAGATTTGAATAATCTAATGTTAGAATTAACCTCTACGGGATCGGTGAGCTAACGTAGGCTAATGTGATTAGCATGAGGTTGTAAGTAACAACAAAAAATTCCCAGGATATGGGCAGAAAGCTTAAATTCTTGTTAATCTAACTGCACTGTCCAATTTACAGTAGCTATTACAGTGAAAGAATACCATGCTATTGTTTGAGGAGAGTGCACAATTATGAACTTGAAAATTTATTAATAAACCAATTAGACACATTTGGGCAGTCTTGATACAACATTCTGAACAGATATGCAATGGTTCATTGGATCAATCTTAAATGTTGCACATACACTGCTGCCATCTAGTGTCCAAAATCAGAATTGTGCCTGGGCTGGAATAATACATTATGGCCTTTCTCTTGCATTTCAAAGATGATGGTACAAAAAAACATGTTTTTTTTTCTTTGTATTATCTTTTACCAGATCTAATGTGTTTTATTCTCCTACATTAATTTCACATTTCCACAAACTTCAGAGTGTTTCCTTTCAAATGGTATCAAGAATATGCATATCCTTGCTTCAGGTCCTGAGCTACAGGCAGTTAGATTTGGGTATGTCATTTTGGGCGAAAATTGAAAAAAGTGTCCGATCCTTAAGAGGTCAGTCATGGCCTTTAAACACTTGTTGGACAAAAAATGATTTATGAAAAATAAGAGGTTGTTCCTTAACATGGTGTGATAGCTGATACTTTGGTCTATCAAAATATATATTTCATATTTTGTTAATATTAAGACAAACATTTCTGGAAAAAAAGTTCAGATTGTCCGGTCTTTCAAGAATCCCTAACCTCTAAAACATCAATATTTTCTTTCAACTTTATGGCAAAATGTGTGTAATAGCATGAGATTAGCAATAAAACTCCCAATTTTTCACTCTTCCCCTTGGCAAAAAAAAAACACAAAAAAAACCTGCAATTGGAAACTGACATTTCTGAAATACATTTTTTCACTGAATTGATAACAAAGAAGTATAGCCAGGAACAGGTTAGTTGAATAATCTATGGTCGGCAGTTTGTATGGGGCCTTCCTGTAACGCCCAGTAATGGACACCAAAAATCTTTGGTTATATCACATTATTTACGGTACAATCTGTAGCTAGGCTGCATCATGTTAGCTCCCCACTCATGCTGCACGCAAGCTAACACACTTGAATAACGCAACACGGCATGTAGAAATGTTGCAACTGTTAATTGCTGTTCGCAAGACAATGTCTAGGCAAGAAGATACCGGTAGATTCCAGTTTTGAAGGCTAACTTTCCTTACTAGCTTACAGCTGAAGCTAACCTCAATTCACTACCCTAGTACCATAACACAAAATATGAGGATTTTAAAGCTGTCACCAAAAATCATACAGTCATTGCCAAGAACTTTATTAATTAAATTAGTCTCCTTCGCCTCAGTCGCGTCTCTCCTCTCTCTCACTGTGTGTGTGAATGACGTCATTAGGTCTTGGCTGACGTCAATCAGCCAAAACAAGCTCAATAACTCAATAATGTACATGCACACACTCCTATTGAATATGCATTCACCTGTATTCTGAATAGGCCTAGCTTACATCTTGATTTACCCAGTTTATCAATAGAGATTTACCATTAAAATAAATGATTACCATTATATTGTTATGTAGTTATATTGGTAAAAACACAATCAAATTGATTGTTTGATTGTATAATTGATTCATTAATGCATACATGGCTGTCTCTGCCTGGATCAAGTGCCATTCTGTGGCTAATACACTTTTTTTTGTTGCCGTGGTATTGTTTTGTTATCGAGTATCGTGATGGTATCGAGTATCATGATACTAAACCTAGTATCGGTATTGATGTAAAAATTCTGGTATCGTGACAACACTATTGTGGGGGTGGTTTCAGGGGCTGGTTCAGTATTTAAATCATCAGTGTTAACTCTGTCTCTCCTGTTTCCTTAGTTTCACACTTGGTTCAGAAAGTCCCTCTACCTCTCTTAACTTGCCAGGCTAGGCCATGAAATACTGTCAAGGGGTGAGGCAGGCTGTGGGCTAATATTCTAACTGAGAGGCCCTATAACTGAATATAATATATGCAGTGCCTTCAGAAAGTATTCACACCCCTTGACCTTTTCCACATGTTGTGTTACAGCATGAATTTAAAATGGATTACATTGAGATGTTTTGTCACAATACCCCATAATGTCAAAGTGCAATTATGTTTTTAGAATTTTTTGCAAATTAAATAAAAAAGAAAAGCTGAAATGTCTTGCGTCAGTAAGTTTTCAACCCTTTGTTATGGCAAGCCTAAATAAGTTCAGGAGTAAGCATTTGCTTAATAAGTCATGTAATATGTTGCATGGACTAATAATAGTGTTTAACATGATTTTTTATTACTACCTCATCTCTGTACCCCACACGTATAATTATCTGTAAGGTACCTCAGTCGAGCAGTGAATTTCAAACACAGATTGAACCAGACTGACCAGGGAGGTTTTCCAATGCCTCGCAAAGAAGGGCACCTATTGGTAAATGTCAACAACAACAAAAAAGCAGACATTGAATATCTCTTTGAGCATGGGGAAGTTATTAATTACACTTTGTATGGTGTATCAATACACCCAGTCACTACAAAGATACAGACGTCCTTCCTAACTCAGTTGCCGGAGAGGAAGGAAATTGTGCAGGGATTTCACCATGAGGCCAATGGTGACTTTAAAACAGTTTAATAGCTGTGATAGGAGAAAACTGAGGATGGATCAACAACATTGTAGTTCCTCCACAACACTAATCCAATTGACAGAGTGAAAAGAAGGAAGCCTGTACAGAACATGCATCCTGTTTGCAACAAGGCACTAAAGTAATACCACAAAAAATGTGGCAAAGCAATTCACTTTTTGTCCTGAATACAAAGTGTTGTGTTTGGGACAAATTCAATACACCACATTACTAAGTACCACTCTCCATATTTTCAAGCATAGTGGTGGCTGCATCATGTTATGGTGGGTATGCTTGTAATCGTTATGGACTGGGTAGTTTTTCAGGATAAAAAAGAAACGGAATGGGGCTAAGCACATGCAAAATCCTAGTGGAAAACCTGGTTCAGTCTGCCTCCACCAGACACTGAGATATGAATTCTTTTAGCAGGACAATAACCTAAAACACAAGGCCAAATCTACACTGGAGTTGCTTACCAAGAAGACAGTGAATGTTCCTGACTAGCTGAGTTACAGTTTTGACTGTAATGTTGAACAATCCAGGCGTGGAAAGCCCTTAGACACTTACCCAGAAAGACTCACAGCTGTAATCGCTGCCAAAGGTGCTCCTACAAAGTATTGACTCAGGGCTGTGAATACTTTAATACATTAGATATTTCTGTATTTCATTTCAATAAAGGTGCACAATGTAATAATGTAAAACTCACAGGAATTTCATGTAAAACTCAGTAATAATACAAATATAAACAGGTTATATAAACGTCCTAAATACACCCGTAGTGTTTCATCCATCACTGTAAATCCCGTAATTAGTCACTAGACATTACAACCGTCAGTCAGACCTGACCTCTCTCATTTCTCTAGACTCTCTGTTTACTCATAGTACCTGTGATTCACTGAGCAAACACATCCCTCTGTTCCCTTCTGCTGCTGACTCCATCATAACCTCTGTAGACTGGAGACAGAGATGGTTTATTTAATCTAATTGTGTGTTTGTCATGCCCTGTAATGTGTTTATCTTTCCATCTCTTTCCCAGGAAACACCTCTTAGATCCCAGTAATGACTACAAGGTACAGCAGGGAGGGGCGACCAATGGTTTTACATAACATCATATTAGTCTTGTACTGTTTAAATTGCTGTACAGTAGCTATTTATATATTCTGGAAGTGAAAGTATGAAATGAAAGTAACCATTTGTGTGTATGCAGGTAAAGAGAGAGGACATTGAGGCCCTGATCCCCAAAGGAGCATCTGAGCTGACCAAACAGCAGCTCCGCTACCTGCTGCAGGTAACACCAAGGGCGGACTGGGCCAGAAATTCTGCCCTGGCATTTCAGCCACACCAGCCCACATCACCGCACCTGCTACTTACACACACAGGCAGTAATGCTACTGACACATAACATAGCTAACTATAGTACAGCATCTACACTTTTACTGTACCATTGACCCATGAAACATGGTCCTCTTTTTTTAACCAGCTCATGTTTAAGACAAATACAACTTGTAAAAGCACTATTGGAGACACAACTCACCACTTTAACTGTGCCTCTGTTGCCTCCCTGTTGTGCTGTCTCTCTGCAGAAAGAAGAAAGATTACTGAATAAATGCCTAATAGATGACCATTGGCTCATAATACCTAATGAAAGCCTAACTACTTATATTGCAATACATGTCCCCCCAATCCTAAAGGTTAATTACTCTTACATACAGTGGGGCAAAAAAGTATTTAGTCAGCCACCAATTGTGCAAGTTCTCTCACTTAAAAAGATGAGAGAGGCCTGTAATTTTCATCATAGGTACACTTCAACTATGACAGACAAAATGAGGAAAACAAATCCAGAAAATCACATTGTAGGATTTTTTATGAATTTATTTGCAAATTATGGTGGAAAATAAGTATTTGGTCAATAACAAAAGTTTATCTCAATACTTTGTTATATACCCCTTGTTGGCAATGACAGAGGTCAAACGTTTTCTGTAAGTCTTCACAAGGTTTTCACACACTGTTGCTGGTATTTTGGCCCATTCCTCCATGCAGATCTCCTCTAGAGCAGTGATGTTTTGGGGCTGTCGCTGGGCAACACGGACTTTCAACTCCCTCCAAAGATTTTCTATGGGGTTGAGATCTGGAGACTGGCTAGGCCACTCCAGGACCTTGAAATGCTTCTTACGAAGCCACTCCTTCGTTGCCCGGGCGGTGTGTTTGGGATCATTGTCATGCTGAAAGACCCAGCCACGTTTAATCTTCAATGCCCTTGCTGATGGAAGGAGGTTTTCACTCAAAATCTCACGATACATGGCCCCATTCATTCTTTCCTTTACACGGATCAGTCGTCCTGGTCCCTTTGCAGAAAAACAGCCCCAAAGCATGATGTTTCCACCCCCATGCTTCACAGTAGGTATGGTGTTCTTTGGATGCAACTCAGCATTCTTTGTCCTCCAAACACGACGAGTTGAGTTTTTACCAAAAAGTTC
>QNTS01006463.1:2073-23645 GCA_003317085.1 Hucho hucho | reverse complement strand
CGTCAAATCTTGGGTGAGAACCTCCTTCCCTCAGCCAGGGCATTGAAAATGGGTCGTGGATGGGTATTCCAGCATGACAATGACCCAAAACACACGGCCAAGGCAACAAAGGAGTGGCTCAAGAAGAAGCACATTAAGGTCCTGGAGTGGCCTAGCCAGTCTCCAGACCTTAATCCCATAGAAAATCTGTGGAGGGAGCTGCCAAACGTCAGCCTCGAAACCTTAATGACTTGGAGAAGATCTGCAAAGAGGAGTGGGACAAAATCCCTCCTGAGATGTGTGCTAACCTGGTGGCCAACTGCAAGAAACGTCTGACCTCTGTGATTGCCAACAAGGGTTTTGCCACCAAGTACTAAGTCATGTTTTGCAGAGGGGGTCAAATACTTATTTCCCTCATTAAAATGCAATTCCATTTATAACATTTTTCACTTGCGTTTTTCTGGATTTTTTTGTTGTTATTCTGTCTCTCACTGTACAAATAAACCTACCATTAAAATTATAGACTGATCATTTCTTTGTCAGTGGGCAAACGTACAAAATCAGCAGGGGATCAAATACTTTTTTCCCTCACTGTACATGCAGACAGGTCGTCTTACAGAGTCTTACTGTCTCTGTCTATGTTCTGCCAGCGTCTGGAGAGTGAGAAGGAGTCCCTGGAGAGAGACCTGAGCTTCAAGGCTGATCAGGCTGAGCAGTATGACCGCCTCCTAGAGGCCGTACGAGAGAACAACAGACAGCTACAGGTAGGCGTGTGTGTGAGAATTTGTGAGAGTGTGTGTTTCTTCCACTGTGTATTGCTTGTGTGTGTTTGCCTGCGTGTACACCTCTTCTGTAGGTTTTTTTGAAAGAGAGTTTCTCTGCCCTGTATGTTAGTGCAATGGGTGTATGACTGTGTGTGGGTCACTCTATCCATCCATCCATATAGATATCTCTGAAGGAGACCAGCTACAGCCAGCAGACCCTGGAGACTCAGCTCCTGAGCAGCCGGACTACAGACTCAAACAGGGACTTCCGCATCAAAGAACTGGAGGGCAGCTACCGAGCCCTGGAGAAGGAAAATGAGATGCTCAAACAGAAGGTACTCTAACACTACCCTCCTCCATCTCTGGCTCTAACCCATCTCACTTCAGAGAATAAACTCTACCTTCCTCCATCTCTGGCTCTAACCCATCTCACTTCAGAGAATAAACTCTACCTTCCTCCATCTCTGGCTCTAACCCATCTCACTTCAGAGAATAAACTCTTAGCAATTCCTTTTACTCATGATGACTGTAGTATCCAACCATAGAAATATTCTCATAGATCGAACTTCCTTAACTAACTTGTGTCTCCCTCTGTATCCATCTTCATCCAGTTGGCTGGCCAGTGCAGTAGTAGCACCATTCAGATGAATACAGAGGAGCTGTCACGTCAGTACTCAGAGCAGCTAGCTGCCCTGCGCCAGGAGAAGGACAAGGAACTGCAGAGCCTCAGGGTAAGAAGCCTACAGGGATGCATGGATACAGGGATGGGGCCTTCCTGCTCTGTTGTGAGAAGAAATATGGGTAGCTAGTGGTTATACTAACTGTGAGTGTCTCTGACTATCTGTCGGTCTGTCCAGACCCAGCTGACGCGGATCACCACAGAGTACACCACGGAGAGGTCAGGTGACAAGAGCATGCATCTCCGCATCACACAGCTGCTGACAACACTGGAGCAGCGGGAGGTCGTCATCAAACGTCAGGAAGAGGTCAGGGGTCATAGCTACTGGTTACTGGTCAGCCCGGCCCCTTAGACACTGATCTAAGAAATGTCTACTCCTGTAATTGGAAAAATCTAGAACCAAACTAACCCAACGGTTTTGGATTAGAAAAACAGCCTGCTTCTAGCGTCTGTCCTCACCCTGCTTCTAGGGTCTGTCCTCACCCTGCTTCTATTGTCTGTCCTCACCCTGCTTCTAGGGTCTGTCCTCACCCTGCTTCTAGGTTCTGTTCTTACCCTGCTTCTAGGGTCTGTTCTTACCCTGCTTCTAGGGTCTGTTCTCACCCTGCTTCTAGGGTCTATTCTTACCCTGCTTCTACGGTCTGTTCTTACCCTGCTTCTAGGGTCTGTTCTTACCCTGCTTCTAGGGTCTGTTCTTACCCTGCTTCTAGGGTCTGTTCTCACCCTGCTTATAGGGTCTGTTCTCACCCTGCTTCTAGGGTCTGTTCTTACCCTGTTTCCATAATTAAGTGATTGGTTTTGTTTAGGCCAGTCTGACTGTATTATCTCACAGTTGTTGTGTTAGGGTCAAAATGGCGGCAGAAGAAATGGCAGTAGTTTTACGGGCTCCCAACCAATTGTGCTATTATGTGTTTTTTTTCGTGTTATTTGTAACTTATTTTGTACATAATGTTCCTGCAACCGTATCTTATGGCAAAAAAGAGCTGCTGGATATCAGGACAGCGATCACTCACCTCGGATTAGACTAAGAGTTTTTCTTCAACAAGCAGGACGCACAGGACACTCTCCAAACACCCGACAGGGCCAACATCCCTGTTATTTGCAAGAGAAAGAGACGCAGATACAGAGGACACAGAGCCGGATGCCTCGTGAGGACCCACAGAAGGCGAGTGGGAAAGCTGCCGTTACTGTCAATATTACTCGCCAATGGGCAATCATTGGACAATAAATTAGACGAGGTACGATCACGAATATCCTACCAACGGGACATCAAAAACTGTAATATCCTATGTTTCACGGAATCGTGGCTGAATGACGACATGGATATTCAGCTAGCGGGATAAACGCTGCCCCCCGGCAAAATAGAACAGCACACTCCGATAAGACGAGGGAGGGGGGTCTGTGCATATTTGTAAACAACAGCTGGTACACGAAATCTAAGGAAGTCTCTAGATTTTGCTCGCCTGAAGTAGAGCATATTGTGATAAATTGCAGGCCACACAACTTGTCTAGAGAGTTTTCAGCTATACTTTTTGTGGCTGTTTATTGACCACCACAGACAGATGCTGGCACTAAGACCGCACTCAGTCAGCTGTATAAGGAAATAAGCAAACAGGAAACCACTCCCCAAGAGGCGGAGCTCCTAGTGGCTGGAGACTAATGCAGGGAAACTTAAATCAGTTCTACCAAATCTCTATCAACATGTTAAATATGCAACCAGAGGGAAAAAAATTCTAGATCACCTGTACTCCACACACAGAGACACGTACAAAGCTCTCCCTCGCCCTCCATTTGGTAAATCCGACCACAACTCTATCCTCCTGATTCCTGCTTACAAGCAAAAATTAAAGCAGGAAGCACGAGTAACTTGGTCTATAAAAAAGTGGTCAGATGAAGCAGATGCTAAACTACAGGACTGTTTTGCTATCACAGACTGGAACATGTTCCGGGATTCTTCCGATGGCATTGAGGAGTACAGCACATCAGTCACTGGCTTTATCAATAAGTGCATTGAGGACGTCGTTCCCACAGTGACTGTACATACATACCCCAACCAGAAGCCATGGATTACAGGCAACATTCGCACTGAGCTAAAGGGTAGAGCTGCCACTTTCAAGGTGCGGGACTCTAACCCGGAAGCTTACAAGAAATTCTGCTATACCCTGCGACGAACCATCAAACAGGCAACGCGTCAATACAGGGCTAAGATTGAATCATACCACACCGGCTCCGATGCTCGTCTTATGTGGCAGGGCTTGCAAACTATTACAGACTACAATGGGAAGCACAGCCGCAAACTGCCCAGTGACACGAGCCTACCAGACGAGCTAAATCACTTCTATGCTCGCTTCGAGGCAAGCAACACTGAGACATGCATGAGAGAATCAGCTGTTCCGGACGACTGTGTGATCACGCACTTCGTAGCCGACGTGAGTAAGACCTTTAAACAGGTCAACATACACAAGGCTGCGGGGCCAGACGGATTACCAGGACATGTGCTCCGGGCATGTGCATGACCAACTGGCAGGTGTCTTCACTGACATTTTCAACATGTCCCTGATTGAGTCTGTAATACCAACATGTTTCAAGCAGACCACCATAGTCCCTGTGCCCAAGAACACAAAGGCAACCTGCCTAAATGACTACAGACCTGTAGCACTCACATCCGTAGTCATGAAGTGCTTTGAAAGGCTGGTAATGGCTCACATCAACACCATTATCCCAGAAACGCTAGACCCACTCCAATTTGCATACCGCCCAAACAGATCCACAGATGATGCAATCTCTATTGCACTCCACACTGCCCTTTCCCACCTTGACAAAAGGAACACTTATGTGAGAATGCTATTCATTGACTACAGCTCAGTGTTCAACACCATAGTACCCTCAAAGCTCATCACTAAGCTAAGAATCCTGGCACTAAACACCTCCCTCGGCAACTGTATCCTGGACTTCCTGACGGGCCACCCCCACGTGGTGAGGGAAGGTAGCAGCACATCTGCCACGCTGATCCTCAACACTGGAGCCCCCCAGGGGTGCGTGCTCAGTCCCCTCCTGTACTCCCTGTTCACCCACGACTGCATGGCCAGGCACGACTCCAACACCATCATTAAGTTTGCAGACGACACAACAGTGGTAGGCCTGATCACCGACAATGACGAGACAGCCTATAGGGAGGTCAGAGACCTGGCCGGGTGGTGCCAGAATAACAACCAATCCCTCGACATAACCAAGACTAAGGAGATGATTGTGGACTACAGGAAAGGGAGGACCGAGCACGCCCCCATTCTCATCGATGGGGCTGTAGTGGAGTAGGTTGAGAGCTTCAAGTTCCTTGGTGTCCACATCACCAACAAACTACAATGGTCCAAACACACCAAGACAGTCGTGAAGAGGGCACGAAGCCTATTCCCCCTCAGGAAACTGAAAAGATTTGGCATGGGTCCTCAGATCCTCAAAAGGTTCTACAGCTTCAACATCGAGAGCATCCCGACTGGTTGCATCACTGCCTGGTACTACAGAGGGTAGTGCGTACGGCCCAGTACATCACTGGGGCTAAGCTGCCTGCCATCTAGGACCTCTACACCAGGCGGTGTCAGAGGAAGGCCCTAAAAATTGTCAAAGACCCCAGCCACCCCAGTCATAGACTGTTCTCTCTACTACCGCATGGCAAGCATTACCGGAGTGCCAAGTCTAGGACAAAAAGGCTTCACAACAGTTTTTACCCCCAAGCCATAAGACTCCTGAACAGGTAATCAAATGGCTACCCCCCCCCACCCCTCTTTTACACTGCTGCTACTCTCTGTTTATCATTATCATATATGCATAGTCACTTTAACTATACATTAATGTGCATACTACCTCAATTAGCCCGACCAACCAGTGCTCCCGAACATTGGCTAACCAGGCTATCTGCATTGTGTCCCGCCACCCACCACCCGCCAACCCCTCTTTTACGTTACTGCTACTCTCTGTTCATCATATATGCATAGTCACTTTAACCATACCTAAATGTACATACTACCTCAATCAGCCTGACTAACCGGTGTCTGTATGTAGCCTCGCTACTTTTATAGCCTCGCTACTGTATATAGCCTCGCTACTGTTATTTTTCACTGTCTTTTTCCTGGTGTTTTTATTTCTTTACTTACCTATTGTTCACCAAATACCTTTTTTGCAATATTGGTTAGAGCCTGTAAGTAAGCATTTCACTGTAAGGTCTACACCTGTTGTATTCGGTGCACTTGACAAATAAACTTTGATTTGATTTGAATTTGGCTCCAAAGGATCCTTTAATTTGACCTCAGGATGTATTTACCTGACACGTCGTACAGCTTTAGCTCCATCATTAACACCTATATTACGGCACAGGCCTCATTCCTCCTCCTCTCTCCCTATTCACCTTTGACCTCCCATCTCTGACTTTTAACCTCCAGGAGATCTGGCGGTTGCAGCAGGAGAAGAGAGACAGCTCCAAGAACGTCACCACGACCACTATCACCAAAAGGTCAGCCCCCAACAATACCATGAGCCTATTTTATTGGGAATATTTGGGGCAGTAGCTCCTCTAAAATGGGTTAATGTCATTTGGGATGCCTAGTGTGGTATTTCCCAAAATAGGATTTTGTACTGGTCTACAGTAGGTACCTTACTGTGTATAACTGATGTGTAGGTACAGGAACCAGTACCCCCTCCTGGGTCTGCTAACTGATGACTACAATTCCACATCGCCTGTCAAGGATACCAAGACCATAGTAATCCAGAGCCGGACGGGGGAGATGATCAAACAGGTAGAGTAGAGCAGGGAGGAAGTAGAAACTAGATGGCCATGTTAGAAAGGACAAACTACAGTATAGCTATACTGTCTGAAGTGATGAGTAAGTACATCAGCTATTGTTCTCAGTTTAGAGTTTGAAGTGAGGGGTAACATTAGGGTCTGCCATGTGAGGAGAGCCTGTGAGAGGCTGATGGATGGAAGTTGACTCCTCTGTGGTCCTGGAGAGCCAGGACCTGATGGCATGGAGAGATATGTTAAATTCTGCCTCATTCTATTAGTAGTAAAATTAATTCATATTCTCCCGACTGTACTAAATTCCATATTGGGTTGCTTAATTGGACAGGCGTCCTTGTTTGTGAGAGTCATGCATGGGGTTGTGAGTAAGTTTGGAATGGATTTAGGGTGACAGCACAGATGTTTTCCAGGGTTTGGAGTAGGGCTGCACAATTAAGCAAATTCACATTGAAATCACAATATTGGCATGTGCAATATCCATATCGCAAGAGATCCATATCGCATGCAATATTTTGAAACACTTCTTAACTGGGTGTAACGTCTGTTTTTATAGTTTAGTCTGTTGTCTCTCTCCTTTTGTGCCTTCCCACACTCAGCAGAGCATTTCACATCCTCCTCACTGTTAGATTCCCTATACATTTGCATGCTGTTCCTTTAGGTCAGATGCAGTCAAAATATTGTTCCAAACAAGAACGATGCTTTTTAGATTTTTTTGCCCATATGGTGCAGCCCTAGTTGATCCACTGTCAGTCTCATCACTCGTATGACATCAAGTCAATCATAGGACTAGAAGAGTAGTATGGCAGATAACAGTGAGTGGTAAACAGCAAGAAACAAATATTTTGTAATTACAGCTGATGGATTAACCCTTCACGCCATAACGACCGTATCCGTGTTCTGTTCATCTCAAAACAGGAAATCATTACAACCCCTTAAAGACACTGCTTCTCTGGGACAAATTACAACCCCTTAAAGACACTGCTTCTCTCTGCTCTGCACAGGAATGAACGACAAGAAGACCTTGAACCCCCCCCCCCCCCCCCCCCCCTCCCAGCATGCTTCCCTCTTCCCTCTCCCCTCCCTTGTCCTCGAGGCTCCCAGGGTGGTGGTGGTAGGGGTTCAGCACCCCTATATATGGGATGGGTGGTTTGGACCAAATGGTGTTTGCTTGGACAGGAGGCTTCACTTTGGATGGGATGGGGGGCATCGAATATTCAATAACCAAATATGTTATAGTAGAAGCTTAGAGGTTAAGAGTGTTAGGCCAGTAACCGAAAAGGTTACTGGTTTGAAATCCCTGAGCCAACTAGGTGAAAAATCTGTCTGTGCCCTTGAGTAAGGCACTTAACCCTAATTTCTCCAGTAAGTCGCTCTGGATAAGAACGTCTACTAAATGACTAAAATGTAAAATGTGAAGAGGAGGCTGGTGCTTGTTAGTATGCAGCTCACTAGTGTGTCTGTCCTCCATGGAGCCACCACTACCCTGCTAGTCTTTAGGACATCTCATATAAAGGTGCTATGGTGATAGTATGGTTACTGTGCATATAAATAAGGAAGCTAAATATGCTTTAATTATGCGCTAATTAAAGAGACTGTATGGTAAAATTTGCTTTGGCAGAAATGGTTCTGGTCTTTTGCTTTTCTTTGGTGGCAAGGTAATGGTACATAGTTGTGTTATGTTTCAGCTGCATTTTGTTTCATGTTTATACCTTAAGAGGTGCATGGGTATGTTTTGTTGTTGTTATTGAATGGAATGCTGCGCTTGGGGTTGGGGAGGGGGGTTGGAGTGGGGTGTATTAGAATATGAATGACTGGGTTGGACATGGCCTGGGGCATGGTTGTATGGATTATATAAAATGGTGGATGAACTGAACATTTTAAAAGTACAATAAACAATGTATGGAGTACCATGTTGTTCCAGTTGTCTAGCCCCCAGTAGTTTCTACAATGCATACTAATAGATTTGTTGCAGTATAAAGGACTTACATAAACTCAGCAAAAAAAGAATCGTCCTCTCACTGTCAACTGCGTTTATTTTCAGCAAACTTAACGTGTAAATATTTGTATGAACATAACAAGATTCAACAACTGAGACATAAACTGAACAAGTTCCACAGTCATGTGACTAACAGAAATTGAATAAGGTGTCCCTGAACAAAGGGGGGGTCAAAATCAAAAGTAACAGTCTGGTGTGGTCACCAGCTGCATTAAGTACTGCAGCGCATCTCCTCGGTGTAACGCTCATTCCTCTGACGATAAACGTGAATCCGACCATCACCACTTGTGAGTGAAGAGCATTTTTTCCTGTCTGGTCCAGCGACCTGTCCCGCAGGTGTGATGTTCGGATGTACCGATCCTGTGCAGGTGTTGTTACACATGGTCTGCCACTGCGAGGGCGATCAGCTGTCTGTCATGTCTCCCTGTAGCGCTGTCTTAGGCGTCTCACAATACGGACATTGCAATTTTTTACTATTATAATGTGTGTCCCTCAGTTTCATGTCATTTGTGTTACCGCCTTGTAAATCACTGATATACAAGAACCTTGAGCATTCTCTCCGGTGGCAAACTGTTATCGGGGGAGGGGCTTATATTATATACAATTATTGGCTAATCACACCCTTTTAGTATGTCATAAGTTTGAGGATTCCATTGATTATTTGGTGTGTCTAAATCCAGTGCCACTTGGTGTTGGTCGGTTTGAATGAAGGGATGCAACATTGTGAGCAAAATGATCCATCTTATCACTTTAGTAAATGATTTATAAAGGATTGATGACCTTAGATATGAGCATTTGAGCAAAATAAAGCACTTTTTTTCCTAAATGCCTTGCCCAAATGCCACCATAATTCAAAAATGACCCTGAAGTTATCTCTTGCCTGAAGTTCTCTTGCCTGAAGTTATCTCTTGCCTGTGCTCGCCCATGTAAAATTCACCTGGTCTTTTCCATTTAGGCATTAACCCCTCTGCTTTTTGGAAGTCTAATTAAAATGTAACACTGGTGCACTTGTCTTTAGTTTTTGTTTGTCTTTTCTTCCGACCTGTGAAACCACAAAAATAAGGCCTAGGGGCAACTATATCCTAATCCAGTAGGGCACCATCTGCAGGGAGCAGTTACCTTCTCTCGCCAGCAGAGGAGGCCAGCAGCCTACAGTTGTGCCTCAGAGTGACAGGGAGTGAGCAATAGGAAAGAGCCTTGGTCGAACATCTCATTTCAACATTTTTGGCATTACAGTTTTTTACAATTGCTTACACACTAAAATTAAACTTTTCCCACAATTAGCAAAACCTTACACTCAAGGAGCAAAACACAAGGCTAGATTTGCACAACTGTAAGCACGTTGTCAGCTTCACACTATTTGCAAAACATTACACACAGTGATTTGCAAAACACTATACACATTTGTATACATCAGACACAGAAGTATATCATGATGTCACTTCTTTGCAATTCCAAAGCACTGACTGTCAAATTACCACACCTATGAGCCAATCTGTTAAACACAGCCATCAGGTGCACAAACACATGATTGCTAAATTGTAGACACACCAATCAGGTTTAAGCACTATAAAAATGCAGCAGGTAGGTTCACCTGCTTTCAACCAAAATGGAAGGAGTCAGAAGAAGAGTGAGGGTGAGAGGAGGAGTACACAGAGGAGGAGGAGGAGGAGGAGAAGGAGGAGGAGGAGGAGAAGGAGGTAGAGGTAGAGGTAGAGGAAGAGGCAGAGGCCGAGCCAGAGGTCGAGGAAGACCTGAAGCAGGAGGAGAACGTGCACAAAGAAGAAGAGGACCAAACTTATCAAATGACATTCGTGCAACACTAGTGGACCATGTTTTGAACCACGGATTGACGCTGAGGGAGGCTGGACTGAGAGTTCAGCCAAATCTTAGCAGATATACAGTGGCATCTGTCATAAGGACTTTTCGACAGGAAAACAGGTAAAAGAAGATCTGTCTACAGTTACAGTAATCAGCCGCTTATTGTATGCACCATATCAGCACTTGTGATACCCCTTCCTGTGACATTGTACAGTAAGTTACATGTATTATTCTCTACATAGGATTGAGGGTCGGGAACGACAAGGAGGAAGGGGGCCCATATTCACGCAAGAACAAGAGAGAGAGATAATAAACATGGTTTTGGCCAATAATGCTATCAGGCTCAGAGAACTACAAGCAAACATTATCGGTGACCATGCCATTTTCAATAATGTCCATCAGGTCTCTCAGTCAACACTGGCACGCATCCTGAAAAGACATCAGGTTCAAATGAAACAACTTTATCGAGTGCCTTTTGAGCGGAATTCAGAGAGGGTCAAACGGCTGCGGCATGAGTATGTGGAGGTTTGTATTGTTCACTTTAGCACTGTGATGTTGCATACTGCACACATGACTTTTTTACATTGACTGTATACTAGACCTATCCTGAACTACACAATCTTGTCTTTCACTGTATTTCAGAGAGTTTGGCAGATGGATGCTGAGGAAATCCTGCATGAATTCATATATATTGATGAGGCAGGGTTCAACCTCACAAAANCCACAGTTGACAGTACTATACCTTCCACCATACTCTCCGTTTCTAAACCCTATCGAAGAGTTTTTCTCTGCATGGCGGTGGAAGGTTTACGATCTCCAGCCCCAGGCTCAGGTACCCCTCATTCAGGCCATGGAGGACGCCTGTGACCAAGTCGACGCCGCTGCTGTGCAAGGATGGATTCGACATTCAAGACGGTTCTTCCCGCGTTCTTCCCGCGTCTTGCTAATGAGGATATTGCTTGTGATGTTGATGAAATTCTCTGGCCAGATCCAGCTAGGCGAAGAGATAATGTATAGTATGTTTACTGTAGTATTTTCTGTACAATATTGTCCGTTTTTTTCAGATTATTTTTTGTTTGTTGTTGTTATTTACTGTAATTGTAACCTGTACTGGATACAGTATTTTACGTTTGTCTGTTTGCTGAGCTAACAGTGTTATGCACACTACTGTAGTAGCATGAAAACTGGGACATGTTTTGTTGTGATTCTCCATGTTGACATGTTGACTGATTTGGGTATATGGAGAGAAATAAATGATATTTTCCTCAGTCTGCAGCATTGGTCTTGTGTAGTGTTTGTATAGTTGCACTTTCTCTGTGTACTTCATTTACAGTACTCTAATCACTGAGAATTAGACTTGCTAAAAGTGTTTTAGGTTAGCAACAAGCAGTGTGTAACTGGTTCAAAAAGATTGAAGTCCTATGAAATGTGTGTGTTTTGTATGGTAACAAAATATTGTTTTTATGAAGTCGTGTATAGTTTTGACAAAAGTGTTCCATTTTGCAAATGATCTGAAGTGTTGTGCTACTTGTGTGTAGTGTTTTGACAAACCAGGCCCTGTTTTCAAAATTGTGCTTAAATAATTGAAAAAAACTGTAATATGGAGTTGGTCCCCCCTTTGCTGCTATAACAGCCTCTACTCTTCTGGGAAGGCTTTCCACTAGATGTTGGAACATTGCTGCAGGGACTCGCTTCCATTCAGCCACAAAAGCATTAATGAGGTTGGGAAATTATGTTTGGCGATTAGGCCTGGCTCGGCATTCCAATTCATCCCAAAGGTGTTCAATGGAGTTGAGGTCAGGGCTCTGTGCAGGCCGGTCAAGTTCTTCCACACCGATCTCGACAAACCATTTCTGTATGGACCTCGCTTTGTGCACGGGGGCATTGTCATGCTGAAACAGGAAACGGCCTTCCTCAAACTGTTGCCACAAAGTTGGAAGCACAGAATTGTCTAGAATTTCACTGTATGCTGTAGCATTAAGATTTCCCTTCATTAGAACTAAGGGGCCTAGCCCGAACCATGAAAAACAGCCCCAGACCATTATTCCTCCTCCACCAAACTTTACGGTTGGCACTATGCATTCGGGCAAGTAGCGTTCTCCAGGCATCCGTCAAACCCAGATTAGTCCATTGAACTGCAAGATGGGGAAGCGTGATTCATCACTCCAGAGAACGCATTTCCACTTCTCAAGAGTCCAATAGCAGCAAGCTTTACACCACTCCAGCTGACGCTTGACATTGCGCATGGTGATCTTAGGCTTGTGTGCGGCTGCTCGGCCATGGAAACCCATTTCATGAAGCTCCTGACAAAAGCGTTTCGCACTTCAGCACTCTGTGGTTGTGTTCTGTGAGCTTATGTGGCCTACCTCTTCGCAGCTGAGCCGTTGATGCTCCTAGAAGTTTCCACTTCACAATAACAGCACTTACAGTTGACCGGGGCAGCTCTAGCAGGGCAGAAATTTGACGAACTGACTTGTTGGAAAGGTGGCATCCTATGACAGTGCCACGATGATCTCTTCAGTTAGGCCATTCTACTACCAATGTTTGTCTATGGAAATTGCAAGGATGTGTGCTTAGTTTTATACACCTGTCGGCAACGGGTATGGCTGGAATAGCAGAATCCACTAATTTGAAGGGGTGTCCACATACTTTTGTATATATAACGTATCTCTGTAGGTCTTGGCTCAAGCAGAATGTCAACCATTTCACTGTCCCATTCACTGGTATGTCTGACTGACGATGGATGATCAATAACTCTATCTATTCTTGGTGATGGTAGTACACTAGTAGTGGACCTAGTAGTTTAGTGGTTAGTCATTGCAGCTATCAGTAGTATTACAGTTTTTTTATCGTTTGGTACTATTTTCAGTATGTGTTAAAATTTCACAACTCTTAGTACAAAACTCAAAACAGATCATCAATAAAGCAGTTTTTTTCAAAACTTCAAGCACATTTTCAATTGACTAAGTACAACACACAAAATCATACAGTAACTTTTTCACCAAACCTAATCAGTGTTTCATCTAGAAAAACCTTTCATATAAAGTATTTGCCTTTCACAATGCCATGCTCATAATACTTTTCATATGATTCTCTTCTCATTTGTTTAAATACACTTGACCATCACTTAATCCAACTGCGCTTAATGGTTAATCACTTAACCGTTTAGAAAACATATCGATTTTACACTGGTTTGTCTACTCTGTGGATTTTGAGAACTACAGAAATAAAATGTGTGCTTGTAAAGTATAAACATCTAAATGACCTGTTTGATACATGATAACCATACATAATGACTACTGATTATTACTAATTGATTTCACATAGTGATAACCACAATTGGTCACCATATAAAAGGGGGTGTGTGAACACTTGCAATTTCTTTCAACATGGATCAGGATAGACAGCAAGGGAGAGGAGGAAATCAAAGAGCTTGTGGACAAGGGGCCCGTCAAAGAGGTCGACGTGGTGGGCTGTCAAAATAATGTCTGAAACTGAGTAAATGGAATGGTATCAAACACGTGGTTTCTGTGTGGTTGATACATTCAACCACACGACTCCATTCCAGCCATTATTATGAGCCGTCCTTCCCTCAGCAGCCTCCACTGATATAAACTCAGCAAAAAAAGAAATGTCCCTTTTTCAGGACCCTGTCTTTCAAAGATAATTCGTAAAAATAACTTCACAGATCTTCATTGTAAAGGGTTTAAACACTGTTTCCCATGCCCGTTCAATGAACCATAAACAATTAATGAACATGCACCTGTGGAACGGTCATTAAGACACTAACAGCTTACAGACGGTAGGCAATTAAGGTCACAGTTATGAAAACGTAGGACACTAAAGAGGCCTTTCTACTGACTCTGAAAAACACCAAAAGAAAGATGCCCAGGGTCCCTGCTCGTCTACGTGAATGTGCCTTAGGCATGCTGCAAGGAGGCATGAGGACTGCAGATGTGGCCAGGGCAATAAATTGCAATGTCCGTACTGTGAGACGCCTAAGACAGCGCTACAGGGAAACAGGACGGACAGCGGATCGTCCTCGCAGTGGCAGACCATGTGTAACAACACCGGCACAGGATCGGTACATCCGAACATCACACCTGCGGACAGGTACAGAATGGCAACAACAACTGCCCGAGTTACACCAGGAACGCACAATCCCTCCATCAGTGCTCAGACTGTCCTCAATAGGCCGAGAGAGGCTGGACTGAGGGCTTGTAGGCCCTCAGACATCACTGGCAACAACGCCTATGGGCACAAACCCACTGTCGTTGGACCAGACAGGACTGGCAAAAAGTGCTCTTCACTGACGAGTCGCGGTTTTGTCTCACCAGTGGTGATGGTCGGATTCGCGTTTATCGTCGGAGGAATGAGCGTTACACCGAGGCCTGTACTCTGGAGCGGGAACGATTTGGAGGTGGAGGGTTCGTCATGGTCTGGGGCGGTTTGTCACAGCATCATCGGACTGAGCTTGTTGTCATTGCAGGCAATCTCAACGCTGTGCGTTACAGGGAAGACATCCTTCCTCATGTGGTACCCTTCCTTCAGGCTCATCCTGACATGACCCTCCAGCATGACAATGCCACCAGCTATACTGCTTGTTCTGTGCGTGATTTCCTGCAAGACAGGAATGTCAGTGTTCTACCATGGCCAGTGAAGAGCCCGGATCTCAATCCCATTGAGCACATCTGGCACCTGTTGGATCGGAGGGTGAGGGCTAGGGCCATTCCCCCCAGAAATGTCTGGGAACTTGCAGGTGCCTTGGTGGAAGAGTAGGGTAACATCTCACAGCAAGAACTTGCAAATCTGGTGCAGTCCATGAGGAGAAGATGCACTGCAGTACTTAATGCAGCTGGTGGCCACACCAGATGCTGACTGTTACTTTTGATTTTGACCCCCCCCCCCCCCCCCCGTTGTTCAGGGACACATTATTCCATTTCCGTTAGTCACATATCTGTGGAACTTGTTCAGTTTATGTCTCAGTTGTTGAATATTGTTATGTTCATACAAATATTTACACATGTTAAGTTTCCTGAAAATAAATGCAGTTGACAGTGAGAGGACGTTTCTTTTTTTGCTGAGTTTAGTTATATGTCTGTCATATTGAGGTGTCTAGCTATAAGTTAAACTTGATCAATCAAATGGATAGGTGTCAGCAATTATGGTATTTCCAAATGCCCTCAACTAGGGGGAAGGATGGCCAGCCACACAGTAGGGCCACACAGTAGGGCTTCACTCCTTTTTACTAAGGAGAATGAGGCCGTGCTGACCGAGATGCATGCTGGCCATTTCGGAGTGAAGCACATGGTCGCCAAAATCAACCTACACTTCTTCTGACAGGGAATTGTCAAGGAGGTGGACAGCTGGGCAAGTGAAATTAACCTTTAGTTTTTCAGTCACATTCTATTATATCTGAAATTATTATTATTTCAATGAATGTCGTATCAGAGAGCACACAATGTTTCAATTTGTCACTGTTTGCTTAAAGGTCAGTACCTGTCTAGCCTGCCAGAAGTTTGAGAGGGTGAAGACTGTGGCGCCTGAGTTGAAGCCCATCAGTTGTTTCACCATGGCACATGATCAGTAAGTGTCCCAATAAAATGTAATGGTTTCTTTATTTGACCACAGCAGAGTCAATATTATAGAATGTGTGTGTGTCAATGTCCTTACAAATTAGAAAATCTGCATACTTTATGACACAGATACAGGTAAGAATAAAGTAATCTTCTCTCTAATGCTGGAACAAGGTAGGGATGTTATAGGTTATATTCTGTCACCAATGGTTTGTTATTTTTTACAATTTGTTTTTCCATGGTACATAATCAGACTTATCTTACATTGTCAATAGACCTCCTCCAGGTTTGGTGAATGGACTAACCAGACCCTCAAGACTGCCATGAGCAAGTCCCTTGGTTGGTACCAGGAAGGGTGGGAGAACAACCTGAAGTTAATTCTCTTTGCACACAATAGCAGCATCCAGGCTGAGTACGGACTGTTGACTGAGGCAATGCAATTGTACATACAATTATTGCATATACTGTAGTCTTATATATTTGTGATTGACTTAGTGTTTGTCTATTGCTGTTTTTGTATAATGTACTTTCAGATCACTGAAACTCCACCTGATGTGGTGGAAGTTGTCGAACCAGATCAGAACACCTTGGAGGACTAACTTCAGGCACGGACTGAGAAGGACGTGGAGATCTTTGACCAGATAAAAATGATTGTCTGCTGTAAATTTATTTTCTGGCCCTCCAAGAGATATGTAAGAAATGTATTTGTAATATGAAATATAATTGCAGGTCTTCCTGTCATCAATCAAGGTGAGACTGAACATGGACAAGGTGCAGGAGAAACAGAAGGAGAGCTACCGGAGCAGAATCAAGAAGGGGACCAAGTGCTACGACATCCGGGCAAATTACTTGGTTTGGAAGAAGGACGAGACCTGGGAAACCTCGCTGCTCTTTCGCTCCTAGCTGGGGTCACCATCTGTTAATGTGAATATAAAAAATCTCGATAACAACTATTTGCATTTGCACACAAAATAACCTGAAGTTAGTTTTAGTTTCCCTAACACTGATATTTTTATTTGTCTTCCTAGGGTTATCTCGGTGGAAGCCAACAATCTTCTCCAGTTGGTCGACCACTGGAAGCCCTGACGCCCTACACTTCAGCGAAGCCCAATAGGCAAAGTATGTTAAGCTTTGGTTGACATTTGAGAAAGCAAGAAATGGTAGTTATGCTGACCTTATAAAAATGTACCTCTCCAAATGACTTTAGGACCATTGACTGTCCGAGCCCCCCAGGAGTTATCCCATCCACCAGAACCAGTGAGTTCGGATCAGTCTGATTCTCTGTGCTCTGAGTCAGAGGGGGATCAGCTTGAGGTAGGCTATACCTTCCAAAAGTGTTGTAAAGTACATAGCTCCCATTTATAAAACTGCACTAATCCATCACATTTTCTCACTGTAAAGTGTAACCTGTGTGTTTCCTTGTTTACATCTCTGTCTCCTACCCTGTTCCCTTTAACTCTTCTCCTGTTCTCCAGGAGCTAGGGGTTCTGCCCAACACCCAGATGTGGATCCACCTGATGTCCTCCATTACCAACCACCCTCCAACTTTTCATTACATCTACAGCTACTGTTGTTGTGCCATTATCTGCTAAGAAAGTTCTTGCTCTATCATACTGGGCATATAAATATGTGAGATACACAGATTAACTAAAAACACTAGCACTACAAACACTCAGAAGAAAGAGAGCAGCAGTGCCTGGACTTTGCAGTCTCCTTCTTCAAGTCCCCCTTCTGAGACTGGCTGCCTGTTGAGAACAAGTGACAGGCAGAACCTCCCACCCACACAGAAACCACCTCCTCTATATCACACACAGCAGAATTCAGTATTTTAGTCTATGATTGCAATGTGAGTGCACAACAAATCTGTGAAAAAATATGAATGACACAACTGTACCAAAAACAATCAAAGTCTATCTATTTAATCTTAAATATTGCCAGATTGGTTTTCACAGCTGTTTCATAAGGTGTTCATTATTGTAAGTTCTTTGGTATCCTTTGATGCTATTTACTTGTTCCACATTATTCATTGTTGTATCCTAGGACCTACAATAGATACAGTTGAAGTCTGAAGTTTACATACACCTTAGCCAAATAAATGTAAACTGTTTTTCACAATTCCTGACATTTAATCCTAGTAAAAATGCCCTGTCTTAGGTCAGTTAGGATCACCACTTTATTTTAAGAATGTGAAATGTCAGAATAATTGTAGAGAGAATGATTTATTTCAGCTTTTATTTCTTTCATCACATTCCCAGTGGGTCAGAAGTTTACATACACTTAATTAGTATTTGGGAGCATTACCTTTAAATTGTTTAACCTGGGTCAAACGTTTCGGGTAGCCTTCCACAAGCTTCCCACAAGCTTCCCACAATTTTGGCCCATTCCTCCTGACAGAGCTGGTGTAACTGAGTCAGGTTTGTAGGCCTCCTTGCTCGCACACGCATTTTCAGTTCTGCCCACAGATTTTCTATAGGATTGAGGTCAGAGCTTTGTGATGGCCACTCCAATACCTTGACTTTGTTGTCCTTAAGTCATTTTGCCACAACTTTGGAAGTATGCTTGGGGTTATTGTCCATTTGGAAGACCCATTTGCGACCAAGCTTTAACTTTCTGACTGATGTCTTGAGATGTTGCTTCAATATATCCACATAATTTTCCCTCCTCATGATGCCATCTATTTTGTGAAGTGCACCAGTCCCTCCTGCAGCAAAGCACCCCCACAACATGATGCTGCCACCCCCGTGCTTCACTGTTGGGATGGGGTTCTTCGGCTTGCAAACCTCCCCCTTTTTCCTCCAAACATAACGATGGTCATTATGGCCAAACAGTTCTATTTTTGTTTCATCAGACCAGAGGACATTTCTCCAAAAAGTACAATCTTTGTACCCATGTGCAGTTGCAAACCGTAGTCTGGCTTTTTAATGGCGGTTTTGGAGCAGTGGCTTCTTCCTTGCTGAGCGGCCTTTCAGGTTATGTCGATATAGGACTCGTTTTACTGTGGATATTGATACTTTTGTACCTGTTCCCTCCAGCATCTTCACAAGGACCTTTGCTGTTGTTCTGGGATTGATTTGCACTTTTCGTACGTTCATCTCTAGGAGACAGAACGCATCTCCTTCCTGAGCGGTATGACGGCTGCATGGTCCCATGGTGTTTATACTCGCGTACTATTGTTTGTACAGATGAACGTGGTACCTTAAGGCATTTGGAAATTGCTCCCAAGGATGAACCAGACTTGTAGAGGTCTACAATTCTTTTTATGAAGTCTTGGTTGATTTATTTTGATTTTCCCATGATGTCAAGCAAAGAGGCACTGAGTTTGAAGGTAGGCCTTGAAATACATCCACAGGTACACCTCCAATTGACTCAAATGATGTCAATTAGCCTATCAGAAGCTTCTAAAGCATGACATAATTTTCTGGAATTTTCCAAGCTGTTTAAAGGCACAGTCAATTTAGTGTGAAAAACGGAGTTTAAATGTATTTGGCTAAGGTGTATGTAAACTTCCGACTTCAACTGTATATATTCAACCACAAGGGCATATTACTAAGCTATGTGAGATAGAAAATAAATCATAATAGAAGACTACTGAAATTGTATTATTTCAGTGTAGATAAGGGAAGGGCAGGTTAAAATAAAAACATGACAGCCAGACAAGCCAGTGTATGAATCAAAAGGATTTGCATATGAATGGAGTGGAAATTAGCTGACCTGATCTGTGAGGTAAGTAACTAATGTGTCAATAATATTACACAATTTCTTTTCCATTTCCGAAACGTAGCAATGTTTAAGACATTTCATGATGTAATGTTAACAAGGTACCCAAAAGTAGTTTGAATTAATGTGTTCATTTTATTAGCTAAACAAAACTTGTTTAAACATCGAAATTGTCGTGGAAATCAGGCTTATTTGTATAGCGATGATGAAAAGAACGTAATTTAGGCTGTAATCTCCAAAATTCTAATCATTAGGTCATCCCACTGTTGATATGGCAATGAACGCTAATAGTTTATCGAATCCCATTGTGATTTAGAGGGGGACATTATTTGGCATGACAGGCCCCATTAAAGAAGTAGGAACTAGCCTATCAAAGAGTTGGACATCAGAGAGCTAGAGGGAGGCAAACGTCCGGGCCTTACCATGGCAGAGGCTGAAAGATTAGTTCACCCCAATCTGAAAAGATCAGTCAATTCGATAATTTTTGTATTTTTTTTTAAAAAATTTATGAGAATATTTCGCCAAGAAAACCAGTAAGTCTGCAGGATATGGACTATGCTTTACCATTACATTGACATTAAATTACATATTGTAATGCATGTAAATTCACAAAACATGTTGCAGTATTCTTGATCTATTGACAGCATACTCTGTTCTACCCTCAGAATTGACAGAAGACCCCATGAGGGTGGCCATATGCTGACCGACCAGCAGTGGTGGAAATGGTGAGGGCCAGGGATGACACACGACTGTCTGAAATAAAGCAGGCCATTGAGGAGAACAATGACACCTTTGCCAATGTCAGCCTACCAGCAATCGCCCGCCTTTTGAAGAGGCACCAGGTATCTACTGTATGAAACACTTTTAACTGGTGCCTTTGAGAGACACAATGGCACAACGACAAAGCAAAAACAGGTTTTGATGAATTTTTGCTAATTTATAATAAACTGAATTATTACATTTACATAAGCATTCAGACCCTTTACTCAGTACTTTGTTGAAGCACCTTTGGCAGCAACTACAGCCGTGAGTCTTCTCGGGTATGATGCTACAAGCTTGGCACAGCTGTATTTGGGGAGTTTCTCCCATTCTTCTCTGCAGATCCCCTCAAGCTCTGTCAGGTTGGATGAGGAGCGTGGCTGCACAGCTAAAACCTGCTCTGGAGCAGGTTTTCATTAAGGAGCTTTCTGTACTTTGCTCCCGTTCGTCTTTGCACTCTTGTCCAGCACAACAGCAAAGAAAACCATCACTCAGAACCAAGCCAATACACTGACTAGTCTCCCAGTCCCTGCTGCTGAAAACCATCCCCACAGCATGCTGCTGCCACCACCATGCTTCACCGTAGGGATGGTGCCAGGTTTGTTCCAGACGTATTGCTTGGCATTCTGGCCAAAGAGTTCAATCTTGGTTTCATCAGACCAGAGAATCTTGTTTCTCATGGTCTGAGAGTCTTTAGGTGCCTTTTGGCAAACTCCAAGCGGGCAGCTCTAGGAAGAGTCTTGGTGGTTCCAAACTCTTTTGGTACCCTTCCCCAGATCTGTGCCTCAACACAATCCTGTCTCGGAGATCTACGGACAATTCCTTCGACCTCATGGATTATTATTTTCTGTGACATGCACTGTCAACTGTGGGACCTTTTATAGACAGTTGTGTGCCTTTCCAAGTAATGTCCAATCAATTGAATTTACCACAGGTGGACTCCAATCAAGTTGTAGAAACATCTCAAGGATGATCAACGGAAACAGGATGCACCTGAGCTCAATTTCAAGTCTCATAGCAAAGGTTCTGAATATTTATGTAAATTAGGTATTTCTGTTTTTTAGTTTTAATACAATTGTAAACATTTGTAAAAACTTGTTTTCACTTTGCCATTATGGGGTATTGTGTGTAGATTGCTGAGAATTTTTTAAATACATTTTAGAATAAGGCTGTAATGTAACAAAATGTGGAAAAAGTCAAGGGGTCTGAATACTTTCTGAAGGCACTATAAGTTTAATGTGCATAATGTGAACTGTAATTTACAGTACTGTAGCAACTGACGGTTAATAAAATTAACTTCTGATGTTTCCCAAATTATTTTGACACACTACTTGAATTGATTCCATAGCCTGTTTTATGCCATCTTCATGAATTAGTGATGAGTGCTGCTGGTCTCTGGTAGGTCCTCCACTGCTTCCCTCTGTCAGGAAGAGCCCTCTTCCCCTCCACCCACTCTGTTTCCCTCTGTCAGGCAGATCCCTCGCCCCTC
>QNTS01006462.1:33552-54839 GCA_003317085.1 Hucho hucho | reverse complement strand
CTACTCCTCTGCCTGGTCCAACTACTCCTCTGCCTGGTCCAGCTACTCCTCTCCCTGGTCCAGCTACACCTCTGCCTGGTCCAACTACTCCTCTGCCTGGTCCAGCTACTCCTCTCCCTGGTCCAGCTACACCTCTGCCTGGTCCAGTTACTCTTCTCCCTGGTCCAGCTACTCTTCTCCCTGGTCCAGCTACTCCTCTGCCTGGTCCAGCTACTGTGCATTCCGCCACCTACTGTGCAGGTGGTTAATAACAATCCCAAAAAGGAAATAATGGTAAAAATAATATATATAATATACAGTACCAGTCAAAAGTTTGGACACACCTACTCATTCCAGGGCTTTTCTTTATTTTTACTATTTTCTACTTTGTAGAATAATAGTGAAGACATCAAAACTATGAAATAACACATATGGAATCATGTAGTAAACAAAAAAGTATTAAACAAATCAAAATATATTTTATATTTGAGATTCTTCAAAGTAGCCACCCTTGATGACAGCTTTGCACACTCTTGGCATTCTCTAATCCAGCTTCACCTGGCCTGCTTTTCCAACAGTCTTGACAGAGTTCCCACATATGCTGAGCACTTGTTGGCTGCTTTTCCTTCACTCTGCACTCATCCCAAACCATCTCAATTGGGTTGAGGTTGGTGATTGTGGAGGCCAGGTCATCTAATGAAGCACTCTATCACTCTCCTTCTTGATCAAATAGCCCTTACACAGCCTGGAGGTGTGTTGAGTCATTGTCCTGTAGAAAAACAAATGATAGTCCCAACTTTTGACTGGTACTGTACATACACCCAATAACAACATTTTAATTATACTAAATCAGCCTGCTTTTCTAGCAACATTCTAATCAGGTTCCTACATGGGATCAGAAGGATCCTAACAACATTCTAATCAGGTTCCTACACAGGATCAGAAGGATCCTAACAACATTCTAATCAGGTTCCTACACGGGATCAGAAGGATCCTAACAACATTCTAATCAGGTTCCTACACGGGATCAGAAGGATCCTAACAACATTCTAATCAGGTTCCTACACGGGATCAGAATGATCCTAACAGCATTCTAATCAGGTTCCTACACGGGATCAGGAGGATCCTAACATTCTAATCAGGTTCCTACACAGGATCAGAAGGATCCTAACAACATTCTAATCAGATTCCTACACGGGATCAGGAGGATCCTAACATTCTAATCAGGTTCCTACACGGGATCGGAAGGATCCTGTGAGGGCGGGACATTTTCCTTGCAGTGCTTCTGCCGAGGCCCAAAAACCGTATCTGCTGCAAATATATCTAGCTTCTTGGACTTCTGTGCAGTTGTGCAGTACAATTAATAACTGGCTATAAATGTTACAAAATCCACCTTCTTCACAATATTTGTATCAAGATCCTTGATTGACGTACAACATTTGCAACTGGTTGCAGTGCATCCACCACCATATCTTCAGAACTGTGGCATCTTGTCCCTTCAACTCTCTTCACCGCCTCCACATAGGAGATTTTCTGTACATCCCTGATCCTTGACACCTCAACCTCTATCAAATTCTATTGGTCACATACACGTGATTAGCAGATGTTATTGCGGGTGTAGCGCAATGCTTGTGCTTCTAGCGCCAACAGTGCAGTAATATCTAACAAATTACACAACAAATACCCAATACACACAAATCAAAGTAGGAATGAATTAAGACTATATACAGTTGAAGTCGGAAGTTTACATACACCTCACAATTCCTGACATTTAATCCTAGTAAAAATTCCCTGTCTTAGGTCAGTTAGGATCACCACTTTATTTTAAGAATGTGAAATGTCAGAACAATAGGAGAGAGAATGATTTACTTCAGCAGCAGGTAGCCAAGTGGTTAGAGCGTTGAAAATATGGGCGGCAGGTAGCCTAGTGGTTAGAGCGTTGGACTAGTAACCGAAAGGTTGCAAGATCGAATCCCTGAGCTGACAAGGTAAATAACTGCTGTTCTGCCCCTGAACAAGGCAGTTAACCCACTGTTCCTAGGCTGTAATTGAAAATAAGAATTTGTTCTTAACTGACTTGCCTAGTTAAATAAAGGTAAAGATTTTTAAATGTCCATTTGGAAGACCCATTTGCAACCAAGCTTTAACTTCCTGACTGATGTCTTGAGATGTTGCTTCAATATATCCACAAATTTCCTTCCTCATGATGCTATCTATTTTGTGAAGTGCACCACTCCATCATGCAGAAAAGCATCCCCACAACATGATGCTGCCACCCCCGTGCTTCACGGTTGGGATCATTATGGCCAAACAGTTCTATTTTTGTTTCATCAGACCAGAGGACATTTCTCCAAAAAGTACGATCTTCGTCCCCATGTGCAGTTGCAAACCGTAGTCTTGATTTATTATGGCGGTTTTGGAGCAGTGGCTTCTTCCTTGCTGAACGGCCTTTCAGGTTATGTCGATATAGGACTTGTTTTACTGTGGATATAGATACTTTTGTACCTGTTTCCTCCAGCATCTTCACAAGGTCCTTTGCTGTTGTTCTGGGATTGATTTGCACTTTTCGCACCAAAGTACGTGGCTAGGAAAACCTCCCTAGAAAGGCAGGAACCTAGGAAGAAACCTATAGAGGAACCAGGCTCTGAGGGGTGGCCAGTCCTCTTCTGGCTGTGCCGGGTGGACAGAGAAGGCTCTGAGGGGTGGCCAGTCCTCTTCTGGCTGTGCCGGGTGGACAGAGAAGGCTCTGAGGGGTGGCCAGTCCTCTTCTGGCTGTGCCGGGTGGACCGAGAAGTGAATAAATTATTAAATTCTACTACAAGACTTTTCAGAAACTCTTGACACATACTCTTCCCAACTCCATAGACTTTTTACTTGCTTTAAAAAAACGTTGTTTATCTTCAGTTCAACATTATAAGTAGCTCTGGTTCTCACCTGTTTCACAGTCCTTCCTGCTGTAGCTAAGACTATATCATGGCCTTTGTGTTCATCCAACGCACACTGATAACAGATACACAACTGATCGCTACGACAGTAAACCTACAGTAGTTGGTTATGATGAGAGCAGATCTTCTCCTGTAGTTGTGTGGAGGCTTTGACCAGTTTGGCTTCTTTAATGGAGCTACTTCATAGTGAGTCTCACAGTAAGACCTGCCAGCTATCTGCTTTCTCCCAGTGCAGAAATCACACTCCATATCTCCAGGTCCAGGATAGCACAGAGCAGGGGGGCAGCTTGGAGTCAATTCTTTTTCAGTTCCTCCACCAATTGAGCCAAGATAATGCTCCTGCTCAGAACAGGAGTTGTTGAACACACCTTTCAGGTCCTCCTGATCGGAGCAGCCTTCAATACAGGGTCTACAGTAGCTGTGTCCACAGTCAATAGTGACCAGCTCTTTCAGTAGATCCAGACAAACAGAACAACAGAACTGGTCCTGATTCAAATGAATTCCCTGCTGGGCCATTTTGCTGTTTACTCTCACACAGAGACAAAGATCAGTCTTGTTTTCTCTGATATGATAGTTGGGCGAGGGAACTTCCTCATTCTAAAACGGCTACATGGGAGAATCTCAATTGCGCACTCTTTACGTCCTTTCTCCTCGTCTCCTTCTCAAAATCCATTGGAGAAGGTCAGAAGGGAGGGGATCTTTGGCTTTCTAATCCAATGTGTTTTGAGAAGGAAGCGAGGAACGAGGACATGAGGAGTATGCAATTGAGATAATCCCAATGAGTGAGCGAGAACCAGAGATAGAGGGCTCATCTTTTTGCACCATCTCCCGGATGTGTGGGTTTATATCATAGAGACGGAAAAGAGGCCATACCGCCCATCTTTGCCATTGATCCTTTCTGTGACAGCAAAATTTGCCTTTTGAAAATATTAGCCTCATTTGGCACTTGTGATTGGGCTCTATAGATGGAATTTGTCCATTGAAACCTTGAAGTTTATAGGCCATGTCCTGTGACTGATCATGTGTTTGAACAATGCTAATTTATTTGAGTGACAAAGATTTTATAAAATCTGACAAGTTTTTATTGGAACATTTAATGACGTCAAACAAAATACTTTTGCTAAACTTAAAGATGCACTATGCAGAAATCGCTCCGCCATTTCCTGGTTGATAAAATTTGAATAGTTTGCCTAATTTCAGTTTGTGACAATCATTGTAACCAGGTTTTTCCAAAGTAGTTCATGGCAATTATGATCATTATAATCCCTAAAAGATACGTTACAGTGAAGTCCTTGTGGCTATGGTATTGTACATACAACTCAATGGTTGTTCACCAACCAAGACGTTTTAGAAAACACACAATCTCAATCTAATAACATGTGTATTACCAATTATTTACACAAGACCCGAGGTGGTGTGGATACAGCCAATATACCACGGCTAAGGGCTGTGTTTAGGCGCAACGCGGAGTGCCTGGACTCAGTCCTTAACTGTGGTATATTGGCCATTCATCACAAACCCCTGAGGAGCCTTATGGCTATTATAAACTGGTTACCAAGGTAATTAGAGCAGTAAAAATAAATATTTTGTCATACCATGGTTTTCAGCAAATCATAATTCAGGGCTCAAACCATCCAGTTTATATGGTATAAGGTTTGTGTATTGTGAAGTGGGACTGACACAGACTTGACAAACTTGAATGCGGTGCCAGCGCAGGCTCCGAAAACTTGGGTGTCTGTCTGTGCTAAACTCAAGACTAGGGAAGAACCTCAATTGCATACTCCTTGCATCCTCTCACCTCATTCTCAAAACCCCTCACTCAAATCTTACTTACCTCACCTCCTTCGGAAGCATAGGCCATTCTCCATCACACTGATCTGGGTAGTCTTCTCCAGCTAATTCCACCCCATGCCAGTTCTCTTGACATTGGCCTCCACCTTCCACTCGTGACCTTATTTTTTTAATGTAACCTTTATTTACCTAGGCAAGTCAGTTATGAACAAATTCTTACTTACAATGACGGCCTACACCGGCCAAACCTGGACGACGCTGGGCCAATTGTGCACCACCCTATGGGAGTCCCAATCACGTCCGGTTGTGATACAGCCCGGGATCGAACCAGGGTGTCTGTAGTGACACCTCAAGCACTGAGATACAGTGCCTTAGACCACTGCGCCACTAGGGAGCCCTTGTGGGTTTTATTTATTTAACTAGGCAAGTCAATTAAGAACAAATTCTTATTTACAATGGCGGCCTATGGGATCCTGGATAGAGCTTGCGGGATCACCAATCTTTAACACTCAAATCACCAACACCAAAAGACTGTTCATAGTGCAGGTTAAAATTAGATGGTTGAATTTATTTGACATTCAGCAGTTTTGTAAAATAAATGCAACACCAGGCAAATTTCTTAAACAATTTGACTGGAAATCAGCATTCACAGAGCATGTCATTCTTTCTGTATTAAAAAAAAAGAAAAGAAAAATTATGAATTTGTAGGGCTTCTCAAAAGAAACATTACATTCCAAATAGGAATGCATTTCAAATGCTAAAAGTCCTCTTCAAATGTCAATGTCATGATGTATGCAAAATACTATACACTCTTAGCCGCTTCTCCCAATATAGATTCAAGGAAATGTCCAAAAGCCACCAATTAATTGATGGAGCATTTGAGAAGTTTGATCATACATAATACTATGTATTCATTCTCAAAATTGCAACAAATGCCCAAATAATACTGGCACCTCCCTCAATCTGTGATCGTCTCTCTTCACACTTCTACCGAGAGGGTTACTAAAGTGTTCACGCAAGCCTCTGATCACTTCATACTGGGGGGTGCAGCTTTAACACTGAATGGCAGGCATATCAAAATTCCTCTTCACATAGAATTTTAAATGTTTATATACACACACATTTATATAGGGCTCATATATACCAAAAATATTTGGTACCTGACAAAGACAACTTTGGAGCGTCACTATAAATGACAGTGCAAATGGCTACATTACATATCATGAAAATAAAGTTCCTACGGCTATCAGACAGACGGTGACTGCGTAAAGCTTCTACATCAAGTGCCATATGGGTCTGTTCTCTTCAGTATGAATTCATTTAATCTAAATCACTCCCGGGGAGCATTGGTGTCTTCCACCTACACACCAGCCTGCTCTGCCCTACCCTGCTACTGGACTTGATAACATTCAGGTTATTGTGTAACAGATTATCAGGCTAAACAAGGTGTGGTAGTGGGCCGAGGCCCCAACCAGGGTAGGCCGAGGCCCCAACCAGGGTAGGCCGAGGAGGGGGGGGGGAAATGGTAACGTTAGTGATCTAAAGAGGGTGAAATTCCTTGATATAATTAGCATTTGATTCAAGACCGGTGAAATACAGCCCAATTGGAATATATTGGGATGTTGAATGAGCATTAATGAAACTACAAAATGCTGTGGCCGAGTTGTATTCTGCTTAATGGATGTACAGTAGAATGCAACGGTCAAGTTCAAAGCTGCATTTCTTTGTTAAACTCAGTGTCCTTGTGTTTAGAGTTTCCACCACGAAATTGGAAGGTTGTGAGTTCAATCCCGGCCCAGTCATACCAAAGACTGAAGAAATGAGACCCCATTTTTATCTACTTGGGACTCCGCGTTAAAGAGAGAGATTGGGGGTAAAGCCCTGCGATAGACTAGTGCAGGAAACCCTGTTCCTGGAGTGTTGCAGGTACTGCAGGATTTTGTTCCAACTAGTCACCACACCTGACCAATGGAGCTAATTGATCACTTCTTGACTAAATTCCACACACCTGGTCTTCCAGGTCGGTTAAACCAAAAACATGAAGTGCCTGCAGCACTCCAGAACCAGGGGTGCCTACCCCTGGACTAGTGTCCCGTCCAGGGGGTGTACTTGTACATCACCCTGCCTCATGCTACAGAAACAGATCTGCTCCTATGAGTCGTTCTGGCTAGCACAAGGCTACTTACATATTTTGTCGTCAAGTGGGAGAAGTCAATGCATATTTCTCAACAGTGAAATGTAATGATGTTCAGTATGGCATCTCAGAATCAAACATCACTAAAATCTGCATCAGATTTCATACAATCCTATAGGATTAATAACCATGAAATGTTAAGGAGTTTAAAACCAAAATGTAAGAAACAGGCCAACAAATAGATGAGAGTTCATTAAGGGGGAGGTGTTGGATAGCGGCAATAGGAAGTCAGTCCAACAGTTAACCAGCAACCTCCATCTATACGCATTGGCCACTTAGTCTTTAGCTGTGTGTGAGGTGGTGGTGTGCAGGAGTGAGGATCAGAGGACTAAGGTTCAGAGGCTGCAGGGGCTGGCAGACCGTTTTAGTTCTGACTAGCTCCACATGCTGTGGATGATGTTGCTGCAGGGGAGGAGGCAGACTGCTGGGGTTGGCGATGCCGGAGACATGACTCCCCTGAGCCCTGTGACAGACCAGCCACCTGGCCCTCCAAATACACACGGTTCACTGTGTCAGCCTGCTGGGGGCCCAGGGCACTCTCCTCTGCCTTGCCCTCAAGCTCTAGGTTAGGGTTAGCAGGGGAGGAAGAGGGGCTGGCTTGGCTCCCTTCAACAGGAACACCGTTCTGAGTAACGGTTTTGTCCCCCTCAGCCGCACCAGCCACTGGCTCTCCTTGCCCAGCCTCTGCTGGGTTGGGATTGGCTGGTAGAATATCCTGGGCGGGTGCAGCGGTGGCATTGGCAGGCTGTGATTGGCTCTTCAGCTGTTTGTGACAGAGGGGGCAGGTTTCCTGTACATAAAGCCATTTCTTGAGACAGCCAGCGTGGAAGAAGTGGCTGCAGGGGGTGATGACAGCAGACTTCATGTCCTACAGGAAGGGACAAGACACTGGTTAACTACTGAACAATTGGAAAAGCCTGCGACCCTTTTCTGATGAGTGGAAGTATCAAAGTTACACATCCTTATTCAAACTAAACTTTCCTTCTCTATGAATAATATAATTTAAATATATATATTTTTTAAATGTTGAAGCAGAATCTACTTCATATCCCCTCTAGCTGTATTGACGTCCCCTTCAAACCAGAAGGCTTTTACAACATTTATCAGACCAATAATGTTGGTCTCAAACACTCAAGCATGCACACTTATTTCCGCGCGCGCGCGCGCACACACCTGATAGCAGATGGCGCAGATGTCGTTGTACTTCTTCAGCTGCAGGTCAGAGGCGGTGGGCAGGCTCTTGATCTTGTTGACGGCGTCTCGGCGCAGCAGGAAGCTCTGCCAGCCCAGCTGGGCACGCAGCCACACGTTGTAGTAGGAGTGGATGAAGATGATGGTGGAGCCCATCACCGTCCACTCCCCGAACACAGTCTCTGACACGCCGTAGGCCACCACCACAAGCGCCACCAGGAACTCCAGCAGCCGGTAGGTTCCGTTCACGTAGTAGATGACGTCGTCCATGTTCTGTACGGGCTCCTTACGGACCTCCTCCACCATGAAGAGGATGTAGATGAGCAGGGTGCCCAGCACCTTGGGGACAGGGACAGTGAGGGCAAGCGGTTAGGATCACAGGTCATATACACAACAAACTAAATCAGTAAGATCTACTCCTTTCTGTTAAAGAACACTTCAGGTCAACGTACCAGAATGTTCTAAAAACTAGCACCAAGGCGATTCCAAAGATATTGATGTTTTGTATCTTCCTGAAATGAAATCCATAGAAAGGTAATTTGGGGGAAGGATGTTTGACATACCATCGAAATCTGTATCCAAAATAATGATTGAGAAATAACTAATTTAAGTTGGGAAACCTGTGACACTTTGGTCTTACACCGGCCTAATCGTAAATATTAAAAGACCCCCCAGTGGGACTTCAGTTACAATTTAATTGGCTTATCAAGGTCATTTCGCTTAAATCAACTTCTGTTGGGCCAAATCGCATTGTGATAGTTCTGTCTGACAGCCCCTGCTTCAATTCAGTTGGCCTCGAATGACTCTGGGGTATCAGATTAAAATATCCACTGTCAGGGGTCCAGCCTTAACACGAATCCCCTGATCAGACTGTCCGTCAATTTGTGGCGGAAGCTTCGGAGCTTTCTTAAAGTAGAAGGCATTACTAGATAATGTTCATGGCCCTGTCATGAAGAGATATTATACACGGCCATCCAGTTAACATTAACACATTACAACCATTAGTGTGTAAAGCCAGTCTTGGTGTCACCTGAAAAGCCAGTCTTGGTGTCACCTGAAACATGTTTAGATTGAGAATAAAATATATTTTAAGGATAATTTAAAAAAAAAAAAATATATATATATATATATATATATATATATATACATACACACACACACACACACACACACACACATATTAAAAGTACCCTTTTTGATTTTGTTCAGTACATAACATTTCCAGAGTGGGATCTCTGCTACTGAAGTAATCATTTTGGATACAGACTTCAAGAAGGTATGCCAAACATCCTTTACCCAAAAGGACCTTTCTATGGATCTTATTTCAGGGAGATCCAAAACATCGAAGGGCCAATCACGCATTGACTCCACCTCTTGCAGGGTTTTCTGTATTTCAGAGGTAACACGTATACTCACGGTGGCCAGGGAATAGCAAGGGGGAGCTTACAGTCCTTACCGTGCCCATCCCATCACCATGTGTGTCTCTCCACATCAAACAAAGCTTGGTGTGTGTGTGTGTGCGTGTGCACCTGCAGTGAGGTGAGGATGCTGGAGGAGATGATTATGAGGAGCCAGAAGTCCATGAGGAAGAACTGGCAGATCATGTAGGCCATATAGGCTGGGAAGACCAGCAGGAACAAGCACAAGCTCACGGCCCGGAAGTGCTTCCACAGGCTCCTGAACAGACCACCAACACACCTATTAGTAGGAAACCGCCTCAGAGGGGATTGATAAAGTTGTGTTGAATTCAATCATATAGTTGGGTTTACATTTTAAGTGAGGCATTTTAAGTTACTCTGCTGCCCACTTTTCTGTATAAATAAAGGTTAAATACATGTCTCTCGCTCTGTGTGGATGACCCTATGAGCCCTAGTCAAAAGTAGAGCAAAAATATGGTCACATTTCAAAATCAGCCTTGAACGTCTTACTTGTCCCTGGAGGCCCCCAGAGCCAGTACAATGGGGTCAGCTATCTCCAACATGGACTGTAGGATGGAGGCCACCACAATGAAGAGGATGATACTCAGGAGGAAGGCTCGGTGGATGACCTGCAGTTCGATCAGACCCGTTTGTACAGCCAGGATGAGTAACGTGATGCCCTCTGTCATCCCCCTGAGATGGGAGGGAGGGAAGTAGGGGGAAAGAGAGATTCATGAATATTCCGTCTTTTTAAAATTAATGTCAGAAAGGAAAAAAAGGTTCCTCAGTGTTTAAACCTGTGGTCCACAGAACACACTTAACAGACATGAACACACAGCATCACATGGGCTGAATGAGAAGGCAGCTGGGCAGGCAGCGGACTGACCGGTGCATGGTGTTGTCATTCATGAAGGCTCGGTAGCCCTGCAGGTAGAACTTGCAGAGGGTGAGGACGCCCAACGCCACGAAGGAAACAGTGAAGACCAGGCCCAGCAGGGAGTAGGGGGTGCTGCAGCACTCCGCAACACTGGGGGGACAAGGAGAATTAATAACTCACTAAACTTATTCAAAGGTCATACATGTATTTGTAATAGATGGGCCACATCCCATTTCCTTGGATTTAAAACAGACACATGAGTGAAATTGGAGAACTTGAGACTCAATAACGTTGAGAAAAAGTTCCAGCGAAACAGGTCAACTTGGGTTTCAAACCTCTCGCATTCCACACGGGATAAGCATTCCATGAGAGAAACTGCAATACTACAAAAGTGTTTGTAGTGCTGGTCCCACCTGGTGAGGAAAAGGAAGAGCAGCCTCTCTCTGGAGGTGGGCTGGTCCCGGCTACTGAAGTAGCTGTAGATCTGCAGGGCGAACAGAACCAACCAGAAGCACATGAAGAGGACGGGCAGAACCAGCTGGTTCCACAGGGACATCCCCAGAGCCAGCAGCCCGTACACCTCCACCACCTGGGCACAGCAGAACAGGATGGTTAGCTACTAGAAATACATTTTAAAAAAAAAAACACGTCCAGACGGCTGGTACATTTACAGTCTCCTGAGGGGGGGGGGGAATAAACACTGAGGCTCAGGTGATAATGGACTGACTGAATCTCCTCCAGTTTTACCTGCACCAGCTCCCTGTAGGCGGTCTTGGCCAGGTTGTAGGGCACCAGCAGGTTGGAGGCCAGGAAGTAGATGACCTCAAGTCCCGTGAAGATCATGGCGAAGCGGTTGATGAACACAATGGTCTCCAGGGGTACCAGACAGAGACGGGCCACCAGGGGGAGCAGGTGAGCAGAGAACAGCCAGATCCTCTTGGTCTGCATGACGCAGGAGCACAGGGTGCACACCACCAGCTGAGCTGGAGAGAGAGAGAGAGAGAGAGAGAGAGAGAGGCAGGGACACAGGAGGGATGGGGTTAATACACACAGGGTGTAGGTGAATGTCCACCACACACACTCAGTGTAGGGACACAGAACAGCTGAATCTGAAGAGAAAGTAAAGATTGACTGAGAAAACAATTCGTGCATTGATGATTTTGCAAGTCACATTGCAATGCCCTCGAGGGCAAATAAGAGCAAAATGCACCTCAAAAAGAGTCACTGAGGCAGGCAGGACTTGCATCTTTACTGCTACGTGCCCCAAGTTGACTCAGATGACACAGTGCTAACATGGTACTGCACTAGAAAGCGCAGAATCTGTTCATCACTTGAGACACTAGAGAGATGGAATGAGACATTGTGAAGACAGAGACCAACTGGATCTAGGAGCTGATGTGACTTCACCGAGGCTGGTGATGACAGCACACTGGCTGCATGTTCTACAACACACTAGTGACTGGGCCAAGAGGTCCCTGCCTACAGCTGCTCTCCTCTTGCTAGAAAAAATTACATTGTCATTTAGCAGACGCTCTTATCAGAGTGACTTAAAAGGAGCAAGTGCCTTGCTCAAGGGCACAGAGATAATTCACCTAGTCGGCTCGTGGGAGTTGACTAAGCGACCTTTCGGTTACTGGCCAAACACTCTTAACAGCTAGGCTACCTGACATCTAAAGAACATGAACTCTGTGTGACCCGCAGAGCTCAAGGCAGGACAGGAGAACAGCAGTACAGCTGTTGGGAGCTCAGGGATGGGCATTTCAAATTATTTCACTTTTCTTTTTATACATCTGCTCTTGACCGAAATCAGAATGCCACAAATGCAGAGGTAAACAGAGGACAGACTGCTATTTTTTTACCACGATTTAACTGATTGTTACAAAAAGTATCTGGTGTTTTGCATTGATGTGTGTTGAGGACAGAAACTCCGCTAGGTGCATGCCTGTAATGACTATTTGAAGTGGGGAAAACACTGAGGGCAGACTGGAGGGCTAAACGAGCAGCAGTAGCTCAGCGCACCAGAAAAACTAAAATTAAAAGTTTGAATGTAGTTAGGAATTTCAAATATGGTATTTCCAACACCTATTCCCCCTCAGGAGACTGAATGGGTCCTCAAATCCTCAAAAAGTTCTACAACTGCACCATCGAGAGCATCTTGACTGGTTGCATCACCGCCTGGTATAGTAACAGCTCGGCATCCAACCTCAAGGAGCTACAGAGAGTAGCACGTACGGTCTAATACATTATTGGGGCCAAGCTTCCTCCCATCCAGGACCTCTATACCAGGCGGTGTCAGAGGAAGGACCAACATTTTTTCAAAAACTCCCACAACCCTAGTAGCAGAGAGAACAGTCTATGACCTCACGGCAAGCGGTACCGGAGCACAGAGTCTAGGTCCAAAAGACTCCTTAACTTCTTAGGGAGTAGCGCACGAGGTGACCGTTTTGGAGAGCCTGGCGTGCCCAAAGTAAAATGCCTCCCATTCAGGCCCAGAAAATAGGATATGCACATATTTAGTACCATTGGATAGGAAACACTCTGAATTTTCTAAGTTTTAACCATTTGTCTGTGAGTAAAACAGAACGGATATGGCAGGCGAAACCCCGAGGAATTTCTGTCCTGGAAAAAGTGGTTTTGACACATTGCTCATTTGGAACCCCTCCCTTATGAAAATGCCCATATAAGGGCATATGAATGCAGTACCTATCGCTTCTTCTGGATGTCAACAGTCGAGAAAGTGTTCTGATTCTTTTTAGATGCTTTAAGAGCAGAGAAGACGACGAATAAGGAAGTGTCCACGCAGATGTCAATAGAAGAGGACGCGCGCTCTCGCCAAGCGCGCTCTGTGGTTTTTTCCTTTCTTATCGCCCAGTTTATAATCCGGTTGAATTATTATAGTAAATATACATAAGAGTTCCTAAGGATACATTTAAAATGATTTTTGATTGTTCTTGGACAAGTTTATAGGTATAAGTTGAACGAGTTCTCTTCACGTTTCAATAGAGGAGTGGAGGCTGTAGTTTCTGAATATAAACGCGCGAACCAAACGGAGATTTATGTATATAATACATTACTTTTTCTAACGAAAGAACCATGGATTGTCTTCGTTGGACACTTGGGAAGCCATCAGCAGAAGTTCTTCAACAGGTAATTGATTTGTTTTAGCTGTGAAATGTGTTTTGTGTGAACCGTGAAGGCTAATGAATTCATGGTAATGGAAAAATAGTGAAGGTGCTACCCTCAAACAATCAAATGTGGTGCTTTTGCCGTAAAGCCTTTTTGAAATCTGACAACGCTGTGATATTGCCAAGAAACAGAGCTTTTGATGAGTATGAAACACTTGTATATTGGTGCATGTTTAATAATTCAACTTTTGGATTTTGAATTTGGCGCCTTGCATTTCACCTGGTAGTGTCGGGAGTGGGGCGCTAGCGCCCCAACGCACCATGCTGATCCCTAAGAAGTTAACAGCTTCTACCACAAAGCCATTAGACTGCTGAACAGTTAATCAAATGGCTACCCGGATTATTTGCATTGACACCCCCCCTTATTTATTTTTTGCTGCAGCTACTCGCTGTTTATTATCTATTCATAGTCAATTCACCCCTACCTACAAATTACCTCGACTAACCTGTACCTCTGCACATTTACTCGGTACCCTTACCCCCTGTATATAGCTTCGCTATTGTTATAGTGTTACTAAATAAATATTTTCTAAACTACAATTCTTAACCGCATTGTTGGTTAAGGGCTTATAAGTAAACTTCATACGGTAAGGTCTACCTACACCGGTTGTATTCGTTGCATGTGACAATGTCAAGCATCATTTAATTTAAACAAAGCTTTTTCATTGTTAAAACAAGCCTACAATTTCTCCAAAAAGGAACTATTCCACCAGTATATTTTAGAGAAATGAGAGTACTTCAGTGATTGAATCTGAAAAGGCCAAGGTTCAATGACTGTCCCTATTCAGGACCGCAAAACTCGAAACCAAGGATGCAATCAGTCCCTCCTCTTGTTAGGGAAAGGGTTCCCATCATTAAAAGTCAAAGTAGCAGAGGGTTACCTAACAGAAGGAGAATCTGCTCAGCATCAGATCATTACATAACGGCATTTCACAGGCAGGCCTACTATTCATGATGACAAGACACTGGTTGATTGCTTCTTCCCGTTTCGGGCTTTCAGCCTTTTACAGAGCTCAGAATACAACAATATTATGGCCAGCCGTATTTTTAGAAGAGGTAGATCCCACACCCCAGTAAGCTGAAACCCTACAGATACTGCAGAACCACAACAAGCTTCCCTCTTATGAAAGAAGCAGCGCAACAAAGAAATACATCAATGAGTGAGCAAGAGAGAGCGAGCGTGGGGGAAAAGGTAGAGATTAAAAGAGAGATATTGAGAGGCCTGTCAGAGTTGTGGGCGTTTCCTTTGTTACTGGAAGACTGTGGCTGCATTCAGATGCTCGACCTCGTTGTGTGCACCCCATTAGAGAGCTGCGGCAAACATCTCAGAGCAACAGATTCAATAGCAACCACCACCCACCTCCTGAACCCCCTACCTATGATGAAGCAAGGGAACACTTTCCCTGTGTCTAAAAGGTTGTAGGGCGAACCTAGTTTAGTTACCTATGAGGCTGGTGTAAAGGTGGGACTGTGTTTAGTAAGTTACCTACCTATGAGGCTGGTGGTAAAGGTGGGACTGTGTTTAGTTAGTTACCTAGGAGGGCGGTGGAGAAGCGGTTCATGGACAGCGGCTCCAGGTAGAGCGGTCCCTCGTACCCAGAGTCCAGCTCACTGCGGACATAATCCCTAAAAACAACAAGACAACCCAGAGATCAGTTCACCTCCTGCAGTCATACCTGCGGTCCTCTACTAGTTAGATACAGAAATATCCCTCAGAGAATTCAAACAAGTTACACACACCCAGGGCCTGTAGAAGCATGATTCACTCAATACTATTACCCCTACCTGTTTTATGGAGCAATTTGAAAATGGTTCACAATCACAGCACGCAATGGCTTTTTAAAACCTTCCAAATACAGTTCACTCCTTGCTAACAATTTAAAGTCTGTGTCTAGGAGTTGTGTGTCTCTCTCTCTCACCTGGACACCTGGTGTCCAGCGAAGAGCAGCAGGGCAGTGAGCACGTACAGGTAGAGCTTCACCAGGTGTTGACGAGGCAGAGTCAGGAGCACCAGGCTGAGGATGTAACCTGACACATGGGAGGGAGATGCAGTCAATCACAGAGGCAGTCAGGACGCAGTGAATCACAGAGGGAGAGAGGCAGTGAATCAGAGGGAGGGAGATGCAGTTAAGATGCAGTGAATCACAGAGGGAACTGTACAGCACTGCACCATGAAGTGGAATACACAGTCATTTCAATTAGACAGGATAGCCCACTCAGTAACACTATTTTCGTGGGAGTCCTAGGTTCTATAGTCAACATAAAAACACAAAATCTGTCTAAGTAACAACACTATACAGTGCCATCGGAAAGTATTCAGACCCCTTGTGTTTTCCCACTTACGTTACAGCCTAATTCTAGAAGGGATTAAATTAAATGTTTTCCTCAATCTACACACAATAATGAGACAATACCCCCAAGCATCACGTCTGGAGGAAACCTGTCACCATCCCTACGGTGAAGCATGATGGTGTCAGCATCATGCTGTGGGGATGTTTTTCAGCGGCTGGGACTGGGAGACTAGTCAGGATCGAGGCAAAGATGAACGGAGCAGAGAGATCATTGATGAAAACCTGCTCCAGAGCGCTCAGGACAGACTGGAAGGTGAACCTTCGCCCCAACAGGATAACGACCCTAAGCACAGCCAACACAACACAGGAGTGGCTTAGGGACAAGTCTCTGAATGTCCTTGAGTGGCCCAGCCAGAGCTCGGTTGAACATCTCTGGGGAGACCTGAAAAATAGCTGTGCAGCAAAGCTCCCCATCCAACCTGACCGAGCTTGAAAGGATCTGCAGAGAAGAATGGGAGAAACTGCCCAAATACAGGTGTGCTAAGCTTGTAGCGTCATACCCAAGAAGACGAGGCTGTAATCGGTGCCAAAGCTGCTTCAACACAGTACAGAGTAAAAAGGTCTGAATACTTATGTAAATGTGATCCATTTAAAAAAAATAATTCAAAACAAAACAATTTCAAAAAAAGTATGTTTTTGATTTGTTATTATGGGTTAGTGTGCGTAGATTGATGGGGGAAAAAAACGATTTAATCGATTTTAGAATAAGGCTGTAACATAACAAAATGTGGAAAAAGTCAAGCAGTCTGAATACTTTGAATGCACTGTACATACACACCGTAGTACACACAGCAGCATACAAACAAAACAGCTAAAAGCACAGCACACGCAGTAGTATACATACATGCATACATATAAGAGAACTCACAATACATTGTCTTATCTGATTTGTACAGCTCTTTTTTTTTTTAAAGCAGATACCCACATGACAGCTAGCTAGCGTAAGTCCAGGTTGCCACACAGCAGTGGTCCAGCAAACTACAGACTGTTTTTAGTGGGTTGATGAGCCAATAGGTGGGGGTCCCATTGTTAATAGGCTTTGGCTGCTGCTTTAGTCCCCAGAGGATTGGTGGAAACTGCTTCACAGGTCTGACATAAATTAGGCAGTTTGTGTTGCCTTGAAAGCAGTCACCAGGGTAGTGTATTGAATCATGTCTAGTGTTTCAACTGTCTTTATGTGTTCCCTTCGTGTATGTCCGGTCATGATCAGAGCAGCCCTGTCGATGAGTCGCTGGAGCTGGTTAAGACCTGTCTTAATGCACTGATGTCGGGTGGGAGCCATACTGTGGAACAGTAGTCCAGGAGAGTTACCATGGTTTGGTAAATGGCGTGGAAGATGTCCTTGAAGACAAAGTCCCATTTCAGAGCACCAAGCCCAGCCAACAGTTTCCCTGTGACCAGTCTGGCGTGTTCCGACCAGTGTAGGTGTGGGTCAAACTTCCTCCTCCGGTACTTTATGGTGTTTACTTGTTCATAAAAGTTGGAGTTCATGTTTGTAGGTGAACCCAGCCACTAGTGTGCGCGTGCGAGTGGCCCGGTCAGTCAGGATGAGCCAGCCTCACTGTGAAAGCCAGGGTGACGGGAGATTAGAGGGGGGCAGCTTAACCCTCCCTCCCTTCTCCCCCTCAAGACTGTAGCTGTAGCCATGAGCGGATCCCGCTTATATAATCCTGAGAGCTAGAGCTATATTCTGCCAGCCAGACAAGTCACTGCTGTCAATAGACTCATCTGGCTGCTCAGTCAAAACAGTCACAGAGCACAAAACAGAGACATGTGAAGGGACGACAGGAGAGAGCAAGCACTGCTGACGTAATGCCTTCAACGAATCCATAACCCAAATAAAACCTTAATTGGAAGTCCATGCCGTATCTGAAGAGAACAAGCTCTGGCTTTACAGAGCCCGTGTTCAGTTAGTGGTGCCTTCCTTCAGTGATGAATGAGTCAGTGTTTAACATTGTGTGGGGGCTTTGGTTGGAGGCTCCTGCTCTTGTCTCAGAGTTGCAGTAGTAGGGCTTCACACAGCCATAGAGGAGTGGGACAACATTCCACAGGCAACAACCAACCGCCTGATCAACTCCATGTGAAGGAGACCGACTGGTGTCCCACCAGAGACCGACTTTTTATCCACGCTCCCTTTTAAATTTAAAATGTATCTTTGACCAACAGATGCATATCTGTATTTCCAGTCATGTTAAATCCATAGATTAGGGCCTAATGAACTGTAACTCAGTAAAATCTTTGAAATTGTTGCGTTTATATTTTTTATCAGTATAATATAAAGTTAAACCCTCTTCTCCTAAGATGAAATATAAAAGAGGCACACAGACAAAATTATAAACTGTGACTATAAAAGGTAATTTCCTATCCTGTGCCTGGAGGGGGATGTGTCACAATATTTCATATAAAACTAATAGCGGTCCTCGTGATATAGCTAGGATCGCGAAGGGCGGGGACGGTTTACACAAAGCGTTTTTCCATCCCCATTGCATTTTTGCATTACTTTCTACTTTAATTTTACACTGTTTAGACTTATGCTTAAGCGGCCCGCACAAGGATATCAATGGCAGAAAAATCCCTGAGTTTAACAGCAGAGACCACAATAAAACAGAGCCATTAATCCACAGCAATTTGCTATGGAAAGACATGCAGACAGGACAAAGAGTTGACCGATGTGATAGAACCATCTGTGGGGCAGTACAAATACGCGGTCCCTGCCCATAAGCAAAAGAGTTGTAGACAGGCTGCTACAGCAATATTAGGTGAAACCTAGAAACACAGAAGAATATATTTTCTCCCTCCCTCCCCAAGACAGACAGCAGCACACAGAGGTTCAGTTCAGTCAACTGTGCTCTGCTGCCAAGTGTGTTCATCAGCAAATACCAAGCTCATCGCCGTATCCACCATCTTCAGCCAAGTCCATGAACACCCCAAACACACCCCTGGTGAGGTCATAGAAAGTGTGTGCTTACACACAAAATACAAAAGTTAACGATAAACAGTAATTCCCATTGATGATTAGCGTATCCAACTAGTGACTGTAGTAAATGGTGTGTTAATGGCCTTTTCGTGGCCTGTACCTCCTCCACTGGGAAGAAAAAGGCTTCTTTGACATCACTCAGGCCCACACACAGAGCACATGGTGCTAGGCCAGCAAAGTGAGTCAACAGCCTTTAGCCTGCCTAAACAAGTCACATACCCAACCCCGCTGCCAGCTTTTCCCCATAGCTCACACTGTCCTACTACACAATTATCCAGCAGCCTGACCTGCTGATAATGGGACCCTCCATGGCTTGTACAGTATAGATCACTATGCCAAACCACAAAACAGTATCATTGGTTAAGTCCTCTTTGCACATGAAGGTAAAATATACCAACTGGAATAGCAGAGGTGCTGTGACAAGATTGACTTAATTCTCACCGAGCATCACAGAAAGTCCCATTAAAATACTTAGCTTTTTTCCACCATCCAAGACAAGGCAGATGGAAGGAGGAAAATGTGACCAAGCCAACATTTCACCGTGATGACAAAGTAAAAAAAAAAAAGTGTTAGGGAAAACTTGTTTGCAAGGAGCCCTCGGGACATAGAGGATCTTGATTATTTACAAGTTAATCAATCTCTATATACTCTACCTACACAAAGAGCTGCTTACCCCTCAGAGGGAAGTAAGCCTCCATGAGAAATAAGGGGTAATTAGCTCTACTGCCCTGAGGCACTATACTAACAAAAACATGTTCTAACCTATTTATCTATCTTTAGAGTCCAAACAGACAGGAGAATTTAAACCTGGCTGGCTTTGTGCCCAGAGATAAGGACGAATAACAAACCACTCCTTTGTGTTGTGTATGAAGAGTTCACATACACAAACATTGTAAACTCCACTCAGGGATTTCACCATGAGGCCAATGGTGACTTTAAAGCAGTTAAGAGTTTAATGGCTGTGAGAAAACTGAGGATGGATCAACAGTGTAGTTACTCCACAATACTAACCTAAATGACAGAGTGAAAAGGAAGCCTGTATAGAAAAACGTACTAACTAGCAAGGAATATCAACACGTGCACACGTGGCTACACACAGGTCTGCGCTTCGTATTGCAAAAGTGCATTTTGTGACTGCAGGTGACTGAAGAGCAGTCTTTCAAGGCAGAAATCTGAAGTGAGAAACACATTGCGTCTGGAGGACACTGATCTAATTATGATGTAATTTCAATCTGTATTCCACTTGTCCAATTGTTGTTGATAATATTATTATTTTGACTTGCCCCAAACAAGTGATATGAGATGTGGAGCTGTGCCTCCACTGAGCTCTTAGTAATAGGCCAGGCCCACTCAACCAGAGCATAGCCATACTGGATTTTTATTTAACTAGGCAAGTCGGGTTAAGAACAAATTCTTATTTACAATGACGGCCAACCCCGGACGACACTGGTCCAATTGTGCGCCGCCCTATGGGACTCCCAATCATGGCCGGTTGTGATACAGCCTCGAATCAAACCATGGTCTGTAGTGACGCCTCTAGCACTGAAATACAGTGCCTTAGATCGCTGTGCCACTCGGGAGCCCAAAATTAGCAGTATTGTGTGTGTCCGTGTTAATGTACCACTATGAGTACAAAATTCACCAGTATAAATTGCAGAGGGGAGATGCTGACATGAATCAGACATTACAGCCATGATGCAAATTCTGAGTACAAACAATGTCAGTCATCCTTTGTGTCTTTCATTTTATCCCATCTCAGCTTTCAACCTAAATGTATTTATAAAAACGCAAAGCAAAAACAATTCAAGACTTCGTAGGTTTAAAACTGCTGAACATAAACTTTATTAATATATTCCATAAATTACATTCATATGCATGCGACCCAAGCATGAAAAACTGGGTCCTAGTTACAGGCTACAACTGCAGTGTTTTTACTGGTCAGGGCACACTAGCGATAGATTATTTTGGGTGTAGTGCTGAACTATTGGCTAACATCGCAAGCCTGTCTGATAGTTTGGATATGATCATCGTAGCGTACAGTGTTGGTTATGAATGTGATCTTTTTTCCCTTCTTCACAATGTCACTGGAGAGAGTTCATCTACTCTGAGGTGCAAAGCCTCCACAAGCAGTCTTTAAATCCCCGTATGTCTAATAAATCACTGTGTTAATGAAAATAACTTCAAAATATATTTAGTATCATTCATTTCCCTGAGCCTTCTTTGACCCTTGAAATGCTCAGTCTGATTGTGGGTGGGTGTTGGATATATCTTCATTTGTTCTTCTATCCCTGATTGGCTGATAGGATGGTTTAGAGCAGTGGTTCCCAACCTTTTTCCTTGGGGCCCCCCCTATGTACATATTTAACAATCCGTGCCCCC
>QNTS01006462.1:6184-32877 GCA_003317085.1 Hucho hucho | reverse complement strand
GTTGTTAGAAAGTGGGACAGATTTAACCTTTTCAGCTGCTTGCGGGCCACATAGTCCCTCCACTATTTTAATGCAGGCGGGTTTGATTAACTCCTCTCCAATATTATGCGGCTTTTTTACCTTGGCAATCAACAGCGAACACTCAAAGGAAACTTTAGTGGCCTTCTGTAAATCACTACCTGCTCTTTCGAATACTGTTCTGATGTCTGTCGATCTTTTTGACAGAGCCATCTCTTTTTTTCTCTCTAAGAATTCCTTATCTTTGCCGATTGTCTCTGGATGCTTCGTTTCCTGGTGTCTTTTCATTTTGCTTGGTTTCATGCTGTCGTTTGCCAGTTTTTCACCACAAAAGACACATTCTGGCCGAGACTTGTCTTGGCCTTCAATAAAACCAAAATGTCATAGTGTCTTAACTTTTTCTTCGCCTCTGATGAAGAATCACCGCATTTACGTTTCTCTGCCATTTTCCTTTTGATTTTGCCGTTACGATGACAACAAGCACATTGAGCAAGTGACCGTGTGCGCGCAAAATTTAAATAATTATTTTATATAAGAGATAATTTTTGACTGCCTAATCTTGGCATTGTAAGCATATGATTTTTTTTAAACTTTGAAAAAAATGTTTTATAAAATTATTAGTGGAACATTTTATGCATCTTTATTCACCTCAAAGCATATCCGCTCTCGCGCCCCCCCTGTGAACTCTGGCGCCCCCCTCAGGGGGGCGCGGACCCCAGGTTGGGAACCAATGGTTTAGAGCACACCCCTGAAATGGTCATTGGTCTATTATAATAAGATCAGATTGTGACATTATGATCTTTGCCAAAAACTCCATCCCTCCTGAACAGGCTGAAATTCCAGGCATTTTTTTCTTCTTCAAATAGATCATTCTCTTTTTGTGTAAGAGCTATCTATCTATCTATCTAGGAAAATCACATTAACTGCACTGCCCCTTTAACAGTTCACGCAAAGTTCATGGCCACTCAAAGAAAGGAAAGTGCAATCTTCTGTAGTAACCAAGAGAATTCACAACTCATCTGACATTTACAACATCATTAAATTGATTAGTAATCATGTAACATTACATTTACCTTGGGGAGAAACCACTTTAAAATACATTTATCATAAGATGGACCATTAGAAATGTATTGTAAGTGTATGGGTGTATTTGTCAAAATATGCAGTTTAAACTTAACTTAAAGGGCTGCAGAAGTGGCATGACCAATTGCAGTAGCACTGAAAGAGGTGAGTGTGTGTGTGCGCGTGCAAGGTACTAACCTACATAGTGCAGGTAGAGCGCCAGGTACTTGTACTGGAAGAGGGGGTTGTTGTTGAGACTGCTCCTCTGGATCTTCTGGAAGAAGGAGCTGACATCCCAGCGGTAGAGTACCTCCAGCAGCATGATGCTGGGGACCCGCAGCCCCACGTTCAGCACTGCTTCCAGCTTGTCCTTCAACACCATGGCCCCGACACAGCACGCTACAACCTACTAAGACTGGACAGGGGCGATAAGGAGTAGGGAGAAGAAAGCAAAAGGTGAGAAGTCTCAAATGCTATAACATGTAGGCTAAATTAGGCTAAATACCGGTTTTTATTCAACAGCAGCAAAATTCTGTTCTCAGAGCTCCAATTCCATAGATTCACCTATGTTATGTGGCTTTTCATAAACCCATTCCCAGGTAGGCATGCACAAGCTGCAGTAAAGGATAGACAAACAGTTGTATTTGACCAAGAATAACACTTCAAGCCTCTGCCCACATGTTCAGACAAATCGAGTCTAACGAGGCAGGAAGGAACTATATACACTAAAAATGCCTGCACAGAAAGTGTTGAAATTCCACAAGTCAAGCCTGAAGTACAGGCAATGAGACCATATTAGGTAACATGGGGCTGGATGTCACTTTACCAATAAAATTAAAAAGTAAAGAGTGGACTTATGAGAATGAAGATTTGCTCCAAAAACTAAATATGAATTTCTGCATTTCATTTATTTTCACTTCTCACTATGGGTCTACATTGTGGGCTATTTTCCCAAGAATCCTACGTGTTTGGTTGAGCAGGATCAATGTGAATGAAAATGAAATGTTATCCATTTGCCATCCCAACAGGTCCCTGCATCCACCTGAAATACTGTAAACAATCATTCCATAGAGGAAATCTAGTAAGGTGTATGATCATGATGCTGCTTGCCTTTGCCCTTTCACACGAACTGTATTACAGGTTGGTTGTTGAACCATCATGTAAAAGCATGCTAATAAAGACAGACACTGATAGAATTACATATAGAACTGATTCAATGAATCTCTGAGATCCTATCCCCCTGGCCCTCATTTTCAGATGGCATTTTGATCATACAGGTCCACGGTAAATAAAAACAATAGCTTAAACTCTGTACTTAAAAAATAAAAATAAAATGTAACTGGCTAGCTAACGTTAACTACATCACTTTGGAATTCACATTTATCAGTCATGACTGACTGTCGGTAAACGTCACGTTGGCTACTACGACCACTTCTTAATTATGATTACATGATCGTATTTCACGTAATTTCGGTTATACCACCACCGGTTACCGGATCACGTTCTGTTGAGGGTGAAGTTCTTACAGCTATTCAAATGTAGCTCGGCTTCTAACTACGCTACACGAATGGCTTGTTGTGGCTTGGCTCTGAGCGTAATGACATTAACTTGAGTAACCTCGCCTAACGTTAGCCACGGCTAGTTACCCGAAACCAGTTGTGTCCCGCACGATCGGTGCTGAATAATCACATTTTTATCGTCATCTCATTTTCAATTCTGTTATGTAGCGATCTACAATTATGTGAATTTGGCGGGTCGTAAAATGAGACAAGGTGCTGAAAGTCAGGGGATCGTGCATGTTAACATAGCGGATGAGCAGAGGTAGGACTCAGAAAAATGCACTGGATGGCAGCTAGCTAACGTTAGCTAGCTGCTAAAACATCCTAACTAGCTAGTTAACGTTAACAATGCCAGATGTTTGTAATGGAAAGTGCCACCATGCATAGTTAGCTAACTAAAAACGTAACATCAACAGCTACTCACGATAAAAATGAATCTAAGTTAGCAACAGTTGGCTAGAAGCATTGCTGGTTACGCCTTATCACCGCACTGCATGTGACGACGTGTAGCTAGCCAGCTAGCTAAGTTAGCTTGCTGTCGCGTTATTTAACGTTGTCCCACGGAAAAACAAAGAACCTACATTGCGAGAATGACGTTAAACTCAGTTTGGTGATGTTTCTCCGGTCGAATATCAAACATTTTAACTAGGCGTCTCCCAAATTAACGGTTGAAATGATGGCATTTTCTCCGTGGGTCGAATCGTCCGCACATCTCACCAAGCTAGGTAGCGGCTTCATAATGAAGAGGTGTCTACTGAGCATGCGCAGCAGCTCTTCATTAGAAAACAACTCCTTGCTGGTCAGAGAGATGCTGTATTTTTTTGGGGTTATTTTTTATTGTTAACAGCTGACAAATGTGTTCGTTACGTTTGCAATGCTCAACAGAAACGATTTGAGACCTCTGGAATCAGGTAAATACAGGTGGAATATGCAAAAATCGCTCCGCCATTTAATGTTGCTAAAATTCTAATAATTCGCCTAATTTTAGTTTGTGAGAATCATTGTGCCATCTAAATCATTGTGAAATATCTTTTCAATAACCAAATATATTGTATATTCAGCTGTTTGAAGCTGGTGTACAAAATCGAAAGTAAAAGACGCAAAAACGAAATGTAAGTAAGGGAAGTATAGGAATAGCACACATACAACATATCTACTGCTTCTTAGACTTCCTTTCATTGAGAATTACAGATCTATAACTATTATTTCTATGTGAATTTTGTCCGGGTCAAGTAAAAAGTTACATATTGCAGCTTTAAACATGGTATTTCACATATTCCTCACTGTTTGTTTGATGTACACATGATGTGAGTATATAAACATTTAGCTCTAGTACCTTTACTTCAAGGACCTTGTCATTTACAGAGGTAGACTTGCTCTGTCAGCCAAAACAGACAAATACTCCATGTAAACATGAATTGATTCTCAATTGCAATTAGGTTCTAGAAACATAAAGCCCTTTACTTTCATATCACATTAAAATAATTCATGAATTTCACAAATGCAAAATATACACTCACTGTATGCTGTTTTAAGGGCATTATCACAGTTGCAGCCAACAGTATTTTTCAGTGACAGCGCGTTTTTGGCGGCCTTCTTCCATTATGAGCATGCTACACTAAACAAAATTATAAACGCAATTGCCCATCTATATGGTAAGTCTACCTTTTGTAAAACACCAGAAAAATACGTCCAAAGACATCGGCTCGTGCTTACTGGGGTGTAGCCTACCATGTCTGCCAGCAATGGAATGTTATGAATGCCCATCCATGTGGTAGTCCCACCATTTGTAAAACAGGCCTGATTCATGTAATGAATCAATTTGGCAATTTAAACTCTGAATATCAGCTCCCCAACTGTATCATGAGTTATTATGATCCTATCTGCAATGTGTTTACACAGCGGGAAATGCAATATTCTATTTTTCCCTATGATCAGCTTGTCAAAAATTGATGGATACAAACTTGAAACCACTGATCATGACAATGGGGTTAAACTCCTGGACAACAATTGTGATTGTCCATTTCATATTGTCCATTTTACTTTGACCAGTCCAGTTTTTAGGATATGTTGTTTGTTACATGACTGCGCATTTGTATTTGATTGGGTGCCATTTATTCGATCCAAGAAACCTGCATGATGTAAAAAGTGTCTGTCTCATTACATTGTCATCCATTTTATCTCCAGCCTGTAGGCTACAGAAAAGGCCACATACTATTTCTGCCAAATCCTTTATGTGCTACAGGATTTATGTTCGGTACATTTGTTTGACACAACGTTGGTGGAGCTGCAGAGACGAGTCTCTCCAACAGCACCCCGGAGAAGAGCGCTGGGAATGGACAAGCAAAATATTACCCATCCCTGCTTTTGACAAAGTGGGCCCTGCTTATCACAGGGCGGCATCAGCGCTCACCTAAAACGCCCATATGCCACTGGTTAAGATAAATTGTAATTGTTTTTGGACAGTATTATGTGAGGTTGTATGTGTTGTTGGAGGTGCGTCTTGGTCTGTTTAGCTCAGAAAATGCCGCCCTCAATCCGGCGTCATAGGCGACCGCCTAATGAGCGGGCCCGGCTGCAAGAAGATGCCTTCTGTCCAATGACTCCTGTGTGTAATGTACTGGAGCTGAGAGGCATGATTGAAGGGCTCTAAAATACTTCGAGAGTTGAAAATAAATGTAACCTTTTAGACAAAAGAAAATTACATCTACAGCACAAAGCCGACATTTGGGTGAATCAATATAACTTAAGGTATATTATTCGTTGATTGTGTAGTTAAAAAGTGGATTAAATCAATGCATTTGCAAGCGCTGGTAACTTTTATCCCTTGCTATTTGTCTCCATCAGTCGGTATTTTAGTAGTACACCACCCACAGGAAGTTCTAAACGAAGCGCGCTTGGTAACAAACCGGGCGGTAGGAACGACTGCTGATTTAAACAACACTGAATGAAACGGAGTTTTACGAAATCACTTTATACATTTATTACACGTCGTAGCACGTGTTCCTGTACACCACAGAAACGAAGGGATTTGTGGCACACCGCAATTTTTAGGTATGAATGCGCATCTGATTGTCTTTACTCTTCTAAAAATAACAGTCCATGGCTGGCAGGCCATCGAATTAGCTTGCTAGATAGCTCGAACTGGATGAATGTGAGACACGCAAGTCATTTTTTCTTAGTAATGCCAGACATTATGTAAAAAATGTTCAATCATCATTTGATCAGATTGCATCTGAGTGATTGATAAATTGCGGATAATAACTAGCTAGCTACCTAAGCTAACGTTAGCTAGCTAGCTAATTCACTGAATGGCGTGAGCTGAATCTATACAAAGATAATACTAGGTCATCCCTAACCTAGGTAGCTAACTAACAAACTATATGGTAGCCATTTAATTTATAACTTGTTTTCATTGCAAAGTACTGGAAGCAATGAATCTCCAATAAGATTGCTATGCTGTCATGTTTCTAGCTGGGAGTTATTATTCTGATCTCGTGCAGGTGTTGCAGGAGGTTCGCACCAGCATGTCTGTGTCTGTGATCATTAAATGGGGAGGGCAGGAGTACTCCATCAGGACACTCTCCGAAGAGGACACTGTGCTGGACCTCAAGCAGTCTATCAAGTCCCTGACAGGGGTTCTCCCAGAGAGGCAGAAACTCCTAGGATTAAAGGTCAAAGGTAAAACCCATCTGTGGATGGAAGATGTAAAGGCCAATAACTGTTTTTCTGCGTTTGAGAGCTAATTGACACGTGCAGCTCACATTGTATGGAAGTATTTTCCCCTCATGCTTCACACCATTGTGGACTTCTGCCTTTTTCTGAGTTGTCAGGATATCTGAGTCATCATGTCTTAATGGTTCTGTCTCTTTCCTAGGCAAACCAGCAGAGGACCAAGTGAAGCTGGGTTCACTGAAGCTGAAACCCAATACCAAGATCATGATGATGGGCAGCAGGGAGGAGAGTCTGGTGGGTTCCTCTTCCTTCTGCTCTTGTACTAAACTGTAGGGTGAACCATTCCACACCTAGAACTGTGATTGGTGAAGCCTGCTTCCAGCTGTTTACCAGAAGCAATGTCACGACAAGCACTGACGTGTAGTGTTGATTTTTCTAACTTTAGCATGTCAAAGACCTAGGCCTCATAACACTCAATCGCTTTGTTTTGTTTTGTGAAGGAAGAAGTTTTAGCACCTCCCCCAGAGAATGATGACATTGTCAATGACTTTGACATTGAAGAAGAGGTGATTGAAGTACAGAACAGGTGCAGTAAGACTTTGCAGATCCAAATAATTTATACTGTAGCTTCAGTCATACAAGTAATGAATTGATTCGGCTCAAACTTCGCTTGGCACTCTACGGTATGTTTTCTAAGATGACATAGTCAGTCCAATGTCTTGTTTTAACTTCATGCCATGCCCTTTTTTGTTTTCTATAGAGAGGAGAACTTGGCCAAGATAGCCCGCCGTGTCAAAGACTACAAAGTGGAGGGGATGAACCCACCCAGGGCAGGAAAGAGTCTGTTAGTACTAGATGTGGACTACACATTGTTTGGTGAGTAGGAAGACTATCAAAACTGCACTGGGCACTGCTGTTTGCCTAGTTAAGTGATTTATTAAATACAACATTTTCAAATATGAAACATATTGTAGATTTCAGGATTTTATTGAACGATTTTATACCCTTGTCCTTATGCATTTTTTTTTTTTCAAACGTTTGAACGTGTTTCTTTGTGATTCCTTTCATTCCAGATCACAAGTCATGTGCCGAGACGGGACAAGAGCTCATGAGGCCTTTTCTCCATGAGTTCCTGACCTCGGCATATGAGGACTATGACATCGTCATCTGGTGTAAGTACCAAACTACTTGTTTTGATGTACATGGAAAGTTGAAGTTAACTGGCGCTAATTTGTGTTTAATTTGTTCTAGCTGCCACGAGTATGAAGTGGATTGATGCTAAAATGAAAGTAAGTATTCTCTTCTGAAATGTTGATTTTTGAATCACTCAATTAATTTGTTGACTCTTCATGGCCAGAAAGGGGCAGTGTTTCCCCCAAAGTATTTTTCACAACATGTAAACCTCCCATTGAGAGCACTATACACATGCATGTTGAGCAGCAGTGGTTTAATATGTGGTATTGACCTGTAGTGTAGAGCGTCAGATCAGATGTTGCCTTCCTGTTGTGGTGTATGTGACTGTCTCACCGTGCCCTCTGGTTTCTCAGGAGCTGGGAGTGACAGACAACCCTAACTACAAGATCACCTTCATGCTGGACAGTGCAGCCATGATCACCGTGCACACGCCTAAGAGGGGTGTAGTAGAGGTGAGTCGTCCTACACTGAAGCATAAAACCTCCTAAATCCCACTGATTCATGTCCCAGTTCCCTGATGGAACTGTCTCAAGTCAGTGTTGTGGTGGGTGTGTTTCAGGTGAAGCCTCTTGGGGTGATATGGGGAAAGTACAGTGAGTTCTACAGCAAGAGGAACACTATCATGTTTGATGACATTGGCAGAAATTTCCTAATGAACCCACAGAACGGACTGAAGGTAAGTTATGGTAGAACTTACATTACAAGACCGGGCATTCCATTGAAGGTGTGGGAATGTTTTATTTTTTATTTAATCTTTATTTAACTAGACAAGTCAGTTCAGAACAAATTCTTATTTACAATGACGGCCTACCAAAAGGCCTCCTGCGGGGACAGGGGCTGGGATTTAAAAAAACATTAAAAAAAACAAAATATATATATATAGGACAAAACACCCATCACGACAAGAGACAACACTACATAAAGAAAGACCTAAGACAACAACATAGCATGGCAGCAACACATGACAACACAGCATGTTAGCAACACAACATGGTAGCAGCACATAACATGGTACAAACATTATTGGGCAAAGACAACAGCACAAAGGGCAAGAAGGTAGAGACAACAATACATCACGCAAAGCAGCCACAACTGTCAGTAAGTGTCTATGATTGAGTCTTTGAATGACGAGATTGAGATAAAACTGTTTGAGGGTTTGTTGCAGCTCGTTCCAGTCGCTAGCTGCAGTGAACTTTCATTAGTCTGAGTAAAATCTGCTCAGTTTCTGAGGTTGTGGTACTTTCTGGATAGAGGATAAAAGGTAGGGAGTGAGAGACCAGCTCACCCCGTTATTAGGTTTCTTTACTCTACAGGTTGATAACAGCATTGTCGTCCATCAGTTCAGTTTGATATTTATAACACATTGCATTTAGAACGCGTTGCAAAATGGGACCTAATGGGTGATCTCATCAGTCCTCACTGGTTACATGGACAGACTGGTGTATTGACAGAGGTCGAGATGCTGTGAAATCCACTAGAGCAGGCTTTAACAGGTCAATTGACAATAGTGATGGCTTAAGGCCAGATGAAAATAGAGCCCTCTGCGTTTTGATGTCAGTTTTCAAGAAGTAACCTTACCAAAGCCTCCGTGAGTCTTCGAGTTGTCAGCTGTCATTATGGTGTTAATTTTGATACAACCCATTTTCAATGTTTTTTTCCCCCCCATTTTTTAGATTCGTCCATTCATGAAAGCGCACTTAAACCGTGAAAAAGACAAAGAGCTCTTCAAACTGTCTCAGTATCTTAAAGAGATTGCCAAACTGGAGGACTTCTCAGGTCTCAACCATAAGCATTGGGAGAGGTAAGGTTACTGATTCTGCAACGAACTGTGTCTTAGCAAACGTTCCTGTTGTTTTGCTGCTTCAGTCCTGCCCTTTTTCTACTAGATGATCATAGCTTTGTGACCATTGCTGTGTTGTGGTGTATGTCTGCAGGTATCGCGCAAAGAAACAAAGCCAGTGAGAGCATTGTTGTGGATGTGTGAAGGGATCGTCATTCCTCAACCAGGAACAGTGCTGGACACTCAAGCCCTCACCAAACTACTACTGCCAGTTTCTGACTGGGAGCTGTTTCCCATTGTTTGGCTTGTTTTTTTAACTTCTGTTCTTCCCTCATCTATGTCTTTCTCTGTTGACTTCAGTCTGGGAGACACAGTAAATACTATACACATATCAGTACTCAGTTTACATGCAATGGTTTTTTTGTTAGGTTTCACCCAATCGCTCTTTCAGATTAGTGATTCTGTAGCTGTGACACTTAACCTCAGAGTTTTACGAACATGAGTTTGTTCTGTACTGGCTCTCTCCCCTCCCCCTGGCTCTCTCCCCTCCCCCTGGCTCTCACCTCTGTGACACCACCATACCAAGTAGATGTAGCGAAGCTGGCACAGTAACTGAGTGTTACCGAGTGCACAGTTTGATACTGACCACTGAGGTGGATTAAGCCTCTATTAGGAGTGTGAAGTCCATATGCTGCTGCTGGTCAGAGGTCATTTCAGAAGGAGATGGATGACGTTGTCCATCAGGCAGTTTTGAGTTGTTCCTTGTTTTCTGTTGACATTGGCTATGCCTGCCTGGAAACCAAATATATTTCTGCACGTGGTTACACTGTATTTTTGTTATTATGAATTTAACCCAACTTTGATTTGAACTGAACATTTCTTTCATATTCTCAGGCAATTGTTAGGTCCACTGAATCAAACAATGCTTGTTATAGTAGAATGAAAATAAATGGGGAAAAGGCACTTACATATTATTCTTTTGGGGGGGCAATTAAAAGCATTGTTTGGCAGACTCAGCCCAAGCACTAGACAGTCAACTCAGATCAGAGTTCTCCTATTTTATGAGGTTTATTTGTAAATAGAATTGTATATTTTCAGTTGGAAGAAGGGATATGGTTCAGAGCATTGAGTCAGACACCTTTTTATCCGTTACTAGTTTTCTCTTTAAAAGGCAAATGAACACAGTCTCTGACAGTAATTCAATATTTGCTTACATTTGCTTTATCCATTGGCAGTAACACTAGAGCGTCCATTCTCTCACGTCATCCTGCAAAGTTATGCAATAAGTTAAAGATCAACTGTTATCAGAGGAAATTAATACATGTCGGGGTTTATAGAATATTTTAAACTCTTATCGGTTTTGGATTGACAAATATTTATATTACACAGACTTCCTGACTACTTTGTTTTCTTGTAAACAATGTTTTGCTACCTTCATGTCGGGTATCAAAGGTAAATGTATAAATATGCATTTCAGTTGTCAAATGAAGGTACTATCATTTTATTTAACCTTTATTTAACTAGGCAAGTCAGTTAAGAACAAATTCTTATTTACAATGACATTTAACCAGCTGTGTATACTTACCCATGCATCCCAGGCACTGAATACACAAGTGGATGACTGCCAATAGTAAATAATGTCTGTTGCTTAAGCAGCAGCACTTTTCAACAAAATACATGTTTTGTATAACCTAGCTGCAGTGAAGTCGCTCAACATTTACATTACATTGTCATCTAACAGACTCAACCTATTATTGGTTTAGTTGTCAGCTTGTCATATTTGTTACCTCAGTTAAGTTTTCTTCACAATAACTTGGTTTCCTCATCTTTTACAAATCATCACATTAGTTGTGTCCTGTGATATTTAATTAGCAGACTGATGTATGTCAGACAACATGAACATGTTTTAACAAGTGGGCACCGGATTGCTGTTGTGAACATATGCCAACTGTAAATAAAATATTTTTTACAAAAGCTCCTTTTCCAGTCTGATTTTTATACACAGTCAGTTTCATTAGTGCAGTGCTTCTCAAATAGTGGGCGCGCGACCCCCTGGGGAACATGCTTTTTCAGGAAGGTTTTTTTTTGCACCGAATAAGAGCACACAGCACATAGCAGGAGATATGAAGTGCAGATAACAAACCCTTAAGAGACACCATGGAACAATATTTAACAGGGATGAAAAGAAAGGCGGAGAGAGACGGAGATAATGAGACAAACGTAAGTCTCCCGAAAGCTAAGACGAGGAAATATGACGAAGCGTATGTTGCGCTTGGCTTCACTGTGACTACGATGGGAGACGAAGAAAGACCGGTATGTTTACTGTGTCTAAAAATGTTGGCAGCGGACAGCATGAAGCCAAATAAATTAAGGCGTCACTTAAAGACATTACACCCCAATCACGCTGATAAGCCGCTTGAGTTTTTTCAGCGAAAACGTGCCGAATATTGCCAACAATCGTCTCGCTTTGTGAATGCTACTTCAGTAAACCAGCGAGCACTGTTAGCATCATATAAGGTGGCGTACCAAATTGGTCAGTGCAAAAAACCCCAGTCCATAGCAGAGGAGCTGATACTGCCTGCAGCATTAGACATGGTCTCTGTCATGCTGGATGACGCAAGTGCTGCAAAAATAAAAACTATCCCTCTCTCCAATGACACTGTCGCCAGACGTATAAACGACATTGCTAACGATCTTAAAGAACAGCTGGTAGATAAACTCAAAAACATTTACACTTTAAATAAGGATTTAATTGTATTTATTTTTTTCAGGCAAATTGATGCACTTTAAGTCTTTTCTGTTACTGACTAAAAAACAATGTTAATAAAGTTATTCTTTGTTGTAAGTTGATCTATATTGATTTCTTTTTTCTTTTTTTGTTTTCTTTAATGTTAATAAGGATACAATGTTATGCAGAGGTGTACTTATAACAATTTTATAGACAAATGATACTATTAACAGTCGCGGCGGAGAGTTGGGGGGCGCGAAATGTTGAATTCTAGTGCCTTGAAAAGTTAAGATTTAAAAAGATATACAAATGCCGATTTGCTGATTCAGATGCATGGGTAACAAATGAACAGGGGCATGTATCTGATTGCAGGGCCTTCATTTTTGCATCTATTTCATTACTTAGACAAATATTCATGCTACAGTAATGAAAAACACAAGATAAATAACATAAATTATGGTTACATTTCAGAACTATTACAAATTAATAAATAACTTACATTTGAATTACAACAATCATAATATACTACATTGCATAACTTTTACTCTCTTCAGTATAATGCAAAACAAAACATATGTTCAGTGCCAAGACAAGACATATTTAGATGTGATGGTTGAAGCTGAGTGATGGTATGTTGTCCGTCTTCATCTGGGTGTGCTTTCCTTTTTACTATAAAGAGAAAGAAATTAGATATTTTTCGAGAAACTTTACATTAACTGAAAAATGATGTTGAAATAATTTACTATTCAAATGTTATAGGTTGAGCCATCATACCTGTCAATGTTTCTTATATGTATGCTTTACCCTGTTGTACAAAGACAGACAGTCACAAACCTTTAGTCTATGCACAGTTTAGCACTGTTAAAAGACTACTAAACGTCTCATAAAGCTATGTATTAGAGCTAATCAAATCAAATTGTATTTATCACATGCGCTGAATACAACAGGTGTAGTAGACCTTACAGTGAAATTCTTACTTACAAGCCCTTATCCAACAAAGCAGTTTTAAGAAAAGTATTTACTAAAATAAACTGAAGTAAAAAATAAATCAAATGAAAAAGCTAGAGAGCTCACAATCGGTCCACTGACACCAGGGGCAGTCAACCAGTTCATCCTTCGCCCGGAGGCAGAAACGATACTTCTTGGAGCTGTGAACTACGGTAAACTTTGTTTCTTTGGTTTCCTTTAGAAGGACCTATATCAAGAGAGGAGAGATGGTACCCTCACCTTAGAATTTAATCCCTGGTGCCAATGTTCTTCTACACATGAATTCATGGATGAAGTCACAAATACAGAGTACCGTGTTGTAAAAGTAATGATTGTAAAGATTGACCAAGTATCACAGACTAGATTAAAGGGTTAATTAAGAAATTATCACAAATTGCGATATTGAGGATTTCAAGCAAAGAATTGTTGTATAAAAATGGGCTTATACCTGTTTTTCAGAGTCACATCTTTCCCTGAAGTGGACCACTTTGACTTGGAATGTGAGGGGGTAGTAAGAATGTGGGAGGCTCCACGTCGCAGGGTACCCCCACTGAAAGGTGTTCCCCTCCACCTTGGTGATATGGATCTTGTCTGTCTTCACTGATGAGGGAGAGAAGGAGACCAGACAGAATCAATATTACTGAAGGTTCAAATTGGATGAAGTGGTGGCCATATGAATCCTATGATGTACTGCACAACAGAAAGCATGTCTACATGAAAGAAGGATGGAATGAGATGTACTGTATATTAACCTGGACGATGTGACAATGCTAATTCCAGTGAATGAGTGTGGAGGACATGTTTTCCTTGGCCTTACTGTACCTATTTCCCGCATGTAGAAGGGTGTAATGGTGTAGTCCTCTAGGAGGTAGTTGCTCCTGAAGTAGACGGTCAGGTCGATACGGGACACCTCCTCAGCAAAGGAACAGCTGTCCAGGTCCACACAGGTCAAACCTGCACCATCACTGTGAACGGAGCAGGAGAAGTTTCTGCCAGAGAACCTGGATAAGGGACACAAATCTCCTGGTTAGCCTTGGGACTTCTCACTCTCTGAAAGATGTTCAAACATAACAACAAATCAAAAGCTCTCAGAGTCAGTGGAGAGTCAGCAGAGAGTCAGTGGAGAGAGCGTTTGCACTGTTGTAGTATTAACTTCGACTAGCATCATTCATGTGACAAGATCAAATAATGTAACCATCAGTACATGAAAGCAGCCCATTGGTCATTCATATTTAATCTACTGTATGTTTGATGACTTACCGTCCTACTTGGACCAGAGCAACAACTGCTGACATCTGATTCTTGGTCTTATTCCAAAAGCAATGAAATGTTCCATTGTAATTTTTTGCCAAACATCTTATGTACTCTAGGTAAAAAGAGAAACAGAATGAGAGAGGGTGGAAACTCTCTCTCTCTCACACACACACACACACACACACACACACACACACACACACACACACACACACACACACACACACACACACACACACACACACACACACACACACACACACACACACCATCCTCATCTGTGTCATGTGACTTCTCCAGGACGCGTCTCGTTCTGTTGGGTGATGGTATGTCCTGCACCAGCACCAGAGTGTGGTTGAGGTAGTCTCCAGCAGCGTTGTGGCAGCTGTAGTTCGCTCCCATCATCTCCTCCACTTTCACCTTGATCTGGTTCCCTTGCCCTTCACGCTCACTGTCCTTCATCCAGATCACCTCTGTGTCCTGATAGGAGTCCCCACAGAGCAGAGGGACCTGCGTCTCAGTGAAGATCTTCAGATCCACTTTCACTACCTTCACTGGGAACCACATGGCCACCACTCTTTTTAGTACAGCGTTCATGTCGAACGTTTGTTTTACACAAATGTTTGAATTTCATTAGTCTACCGACATAGGAATATTATGACAGCGTAAGTTATTCAATCAGAAGTAGATAGTGTATATGTCAGGAGTAGAAGACGGGTAAAGATGAGATATATAAATATCCTGAAGCATTCACCATTTGGCATGAGAGTCTCGATGGTCTCTGTCCCATACTGGCTGCTTGATGCCACATGAAGGATGAGATACAGGACGTTGTGTAGTAACATGTTCATCTGGCAGAGAGAAAAACAACAGTACGAAGTAAGTTCATTTCCATGTATTGTATCTAAATGTTAATGACGTTCTCCCAAACCAGACAAAGTTAAATAGACTTTAATCAACATGGCTATACTGTAGTAGTATGTCATGTCTTACCTTGATGAGATATGAGCAGAGTGTTTCTCCTGGCTGGATTGTAGTATTGTCAGGTGGACTCAGACAGTATTTATAGATCAGTGGAACAGAAGTGAAGCCTGCCAAGTAAGAGGAACTGATCACCTATCAGTCTCATTGTTTTGATGATCAGGGTTTGAGAATGTGTTGTCAGTTAAGGTAAGCACTAGACTGCTGAATGGAAGGCCCTATTTTCGGGACTTCTGTGAAATGGTGACTGATGTCACTACCAATGTAGTGGTGATGCAACCTGGTCACAAGTCCTATGGCATCAGCAGCGGTATGGGGGAACTCATTCTCACTTTGGTCTAAGATGGACAGGAGAGCATTGTGATGTGTGGTTTGGGTTCCACATGGTTCTTCAGTATAAAAGGCGAATGCACACTCAAATCCCCTAAATACATTTCACTAGAGCAGGATTCAGGAAGCATGTGCTTTTTTCTTATTTCTGCATGAGCTGTCCTTCCTTATTGTGAAAATATGAATCAAGGTCAGTTCTTTCTTGAGGGAAATGTGCTTTGTCAGCACATACTAAAAACTATTGACCTCTGCTCTGCTATTCAGTACTGCAGCGTGAATAAATCATCCCAATATCCCACATTAGTTTCTCTTTCTGAAGGGGCATGACTTGGAACTTACTGTGGGCTACATCCATAGGCTACATCCATAGGCTACATCCATAGGCTACATCCTAGCTGTTTTATTTTAATTTTTATTTCCCCTTTTTTAACCAGGTAGGCCAGTTGAGAACAAGTTCTCATTTACAACTGCGACCTGGCCAAGATAAAGCAAAGCAGTGCGACACAAACAACAACACAGAGCTACACATGGAGTAAACTAAAGTACAGTCAATAACACAATAGAAACATCTATATACAGTGTGTGCAAATGGAGTAAGGAGGTAAGGCAATACATAGTCCATAGTAGCAAAGTAATTACAATTTAGCAAATTCAACACTGGAGTGATAGATGTGCAGATGATGATGAAATACTGGTTTGCAAAAGAGCAAAAAAAGTAAATAAAAACAATATGGGGATGAGGTAGGTAGTTGCCTAGCTGTGCCATATAACATGACAAGTCAGGTTTACAGACAGACTTTAGAGGACATTTGTGTGCATTGAGGTTAGGATAGCAACCCAGGAAGTAGAACACTGAAACTAAAGAGGACAAAGAGACTAAAGGGAACTTGAAATGGGTGGGTTGAGGTGAGAATCATGTTGTCTGCATTAGGGAACTGTGTTTGTGGAGGGGGTTCCTAATAGCTGTATATAGTACATCTGTAACTATACATGTGAGTAAGAATTCATAGATTGTGGGGAAAAGTGGAAGTAAGTAAAGAGTGTGAAAGTGGATTGGGAAAGCGGATTTCCATTCAGGAGTTTACTGTACCACAGGTGGAAACCCTCAGTCTAAATGTCCAATTTATGAAAGGCTATTTTTAGGGATTTCCACAAAATGGATTGCCCTTTAATATATTTAGCCACATGTTTGATGGAGCATGAATCAAATCTACATTACCACACAGTTCCCCTTCAGTTCCCCCTCATCTATCAAACTGTTTAGTCACACAGCTCTCACATGGGTTACCTCAGCACGGGATACTGGTTACAAAAGATTCCACATCCACACAGATAATATCTCAAATATGTTCATTCAACGTTTTCTTCACTTAACACACACTTTTGTGTGATTTATTTTTGAATATCTTATCCAGTGACATTCACCCATTTAAAGTCGAATTAGCATAATCAGAGTTTGTGTTTTTACAGTAAAGACCCCTGACAAATCAAATCGTAATGGTTTTATTAAACAAGCTGGGGAATTAATCTCACTCTGTGCTTCCTTTGACGCTTCCATTTTGGCTCTATGTTAGAACCATTAGGACGCAGGCTAGAGAGCAGTAGCAGCAGTAGCAGCAGTAGCATCCTCCCCCAGATGAGATGGCCTACTAATTAGCCTAGCTTTGGCATGTTTATTAGATATGGTATCCGTTTACAGAGGAATAGATTACACCATCAGACTAATTGCAAGGGAGAGGCGATCTGAGAGCATTATAGTCTTTCCCAATGATTTCCTCTGAGGTGTCGCTGTAGCTGTCAGAGGGCCTCTCTCAATGTCATACACTCCAATTAATGTCACAATTGATAAATTCATAATAACAGATGACATTGTTTGGCTTCGTATAGCCGGATTCAGGGACATGATTGTTGCAGAGGTTTGTGTCATATGGGATGAATGTGTTGTGGCACGTGTTGTTTTGGGTCTCCTGAGAAATATAAAAAAGCTAATTGTGAGCTCAACACCCCTCCACCAATACATCGTATCAGGCTTTCACATGGGCAGGGAAAATTCCTGATGCAGTTCATCCGACAAATCTGACTGTACACTGAGTGTGCAAAACATTAGGAATGCATTTGTAATATTGAGTTGCACCCCCTTTGCCCTCAGAACAGCCTCAATTCATCGGGCCACAGACTTTACAAGGTGTAGAAAGCGTACCACAGGGATGCTGGCCCATGTTGACTCCAATGCTTCCCACAGTTGTGTCAAGTTGGTTGGATGTCCTTTGGGTGGTGGACCATTCTTGATACACAAGGGAAACTGTTGAGCATGAAAAACCCAGCAGCGTTGCAGTTCTTGACACACTCAAACCGGTGCCATTGGCACCTACTACCACACCAGTAGACATAAACAATAGGTGTGGAGCCAGTAGAGGCTGCTGAGAGGATGGCTTGTAATAATGACTGGAACGGAGTAAATGGAATTGCATCAAACACATGGAAACCATGTGTTTGATGTATTTAATACAATTCCACCTATTCCACTCCAGTTATTACCATGAGCTCGTCCTCCCCAATTAAGATGCCACCAACCTCTTGTGTACCATACTCTGTTCAAAGGCACTTAAATCTTTTGTATTGCCCATTCACCCTCTGAATGGCACACATACAAAATCCTTCTTTAACCTGTCTCCTTCCCTTTATCTACACTGATTGAAGTGGATTTAACGGGTGACATCAATAAGGAATCATAGATTTCACCTGGATTCACCTGGTCAGTCTACGTCATGGAAGGAGCAGGTGTTCCTAATGTTTTGTGCACTCAGTGTAAGTACGTACCCAATAATTTAGATATACACTAGATGGCTGACAGGGGGCGCTGTTTTGAAGCTACTGCGCCTCCATCTTGGCACTCCGCACCGTTGTAAAAAATATTCTGGAAGCTCTATAAATGCATTTATTAACTTCTATATTTGTTGTTGCCACGTTTATTCTATCACAGACACCTGAACTTTAAAACTATATTATGTATATTATTATATTATGCTAAACCGAAAAATACATGTCATTTTTTCCCTTGAAATTTAATTGAAATACTGTAGAATTCCATTCATTTCTATGGACTGCTCCTACTGCGGAGTGCCAATATGGCCGACTGGTGGCTTCAAAGCCTCTCAATGGCCAATACATTGTATCAGAAATCCAGGGTTTATTTATCGTACATCATTGGTATGTACCAGTACAACGTGAAAAAAAACAACATAATCATTGACGAGAACAAACTTCCAACAATATTGCTTAATATTAAAAAATATTAAAAAAATGTACATCCTTGCATTTCGTGAACTAACACACACTTTTTTCCCCCACTAACACTGACTTTGCTGATAGTGTCACGACTTCCACCGAAGTTGGTTCCTCTCCTTGTTCGGGCGGCGCTCGGCGGTCTTCTAGCCATTATCGATCTATTTTTCATTTTCCATTTGTTTTGTCTTGTCTTCCCACAAACCTGGTTTCAATTCCATCATTACATGTTGTGTATTTAACCATCTGTTTCCCCCATGTCCTTGTCCGGAATTGTTATTTGTAATGCTAGTGCACGTTCATTTGATGTGTTCCGGGGGTTTTACCCAAATTGTTTGTTTGTTCTGTGTCCGGTGGGTTTTCATTAATAAATCGCACCATTGCGTAACACAGTTTTGCTCTCCTGCGCCTGACTTCTCATCCGCCAGTACGCACGCGTTACACATAGCTACTTTACTTACTATGTCCCAAATAGCTATCTTAAGATGAATGCACTCAGTCGCTCTGGATACGAGTTAAGTGACTGAAATGTAAATGTAATATCAGATAATGTTCTCTGGTTTTCCCTCCACCAACACATCGTATCAGGCTTTCACATGGGCAGGGAAAATTCCTGATGCAGTTCATCCGACAAATAATAGGATGTATTTATAAAGTATGAAAATATTACGGGCGCAGGGGTTCATAAGCTAAACAACTGATAATTTATAGCTGACAGCGGAGTACCTCTTGCAGGAAATTACCTGACCTTATTACTGTAAACTGTCAAACATAAGCCTGTTAGATTTGTAAACAGTTTGGTATAGTCTCCTGTTTAAACCTTTTTTAAATCCAGAATTACAGTGCATTCAGAAAGTATTCAGACCCCTTGACTTTTTCCACATTTTGTTACGTTACAGCCTTATTCTAAAATGGATTAAATCGTTTTTTCCCCTCATCAATCTACACACAATACACCATAATGACAAAGCAAAAAGTTTGAAATTTTTGCCCAAATAAAATAAAAATAAACTGAAATATCACATTTACATAAGTATTCAGACCCGTTGTTGAAGCAACTTTGGCAGATATTACAGCGTCATACCTATTCTTAGGTATGACGCTACAAGCTCGGCACACCTTTATTTGGGGAGTTTCTCCCATTCTTCTCTGCAGATCCTCTCAAGCTCTGTCAGGTTGTATGGGGAGCGTCGCTGCACAGCTATTTTCAGGTCTCTCCAGAGATGTTTGATCGGGTTCATGTCCGGGCTCAGGCTGGACCACTCAAGGACATTCAGACACTTGTCCCGAAGCCACTCCTGCGTTGTCTTGGCTGTGTGCTTAGGGTCGTTGTTCTGTTGGAAGATGAACCTTCACCCCAGTCTGAGGTCCTGAGTGCTCTGGAGCAGATTTTCATCAAGGAACTCTGTACTTTGCTCGTTTCAACTTTCCCTCGATCCTGACTAGTCTCCCAGTCCCTGCAGCTGAAAAACATTACCACAGCATGATGCTGCCACCGCCATGCTTCACCATAGGGATGGTGCCAGGTTTCCTCCAGACGTGACGCTTGGCATTCAGGCCAAAGAGTTCAATCTTGGTTTCATCAAACCAGATAATCTTGTTTCTCATGGTCGGAGTAGTCCTTTGGGTGCCTTTTGGCAAACTCCAAGCAGGCTGTCATGTGCCTTTTACTGAGGAGTGGTGTCCGTCTGGCCACTCTACCATAAAGGCCTGATTGGTGGAGTGCTGCAGAGGTGGTTGTCTTTCTGGAAGGTTTTCCCATCTCCACAGAGGAAGTCTGGAGCTTTGTCAGAGTGACCATCGGGTTCTTGGTCACCTCCCTGACCAAGGCCCTTCTCCCCTGATTTTTCAGTTTGGCCTGGCGACCAGCTCTATGAAGAGTCTTGGTGGTTCCAAACTCCATTTAAGAATGATGGAGGCCAATGTGTTCTTGGGAACCTTAAATGTTGCAGACATTTTTTAGTACCCTTCCCCACATCTGTGCCTCGACACAGTCCTGTCTCGGAGCTCTACAGACAATTCCTTCGACCTCATGGCTTAGTTTTTGCTCTGACATGCACTGTCAACTGTGGGACGTTATACAGTGAGGGAAAAAAGTATTTGATCCCCTGCTGATTTTGTACATTTGCCCACTGACAAAGAAATTATCAGTCTATAATTTTAATGGCAGGTTTATTTGAACAGTGAGAGACAGAATAACAACAAAAGAATCCAGAAAAACGCATGTGAAAAATGTTATAAATTGATTTGCATTTTAATGAGGGAAATAAGTATTTGACCCCTCTGCTAAACATGACTTAGTACTTGGTGGCAAAACCCTTGTTGGCAATCACAGAGGTCATACGTTTCTTGTAGTTGGCCACCAGGTTAGCACACATCTCAGGAGGGATTTTGTCCCACTCCTCTTTGCAGATCTTCTCCAAGTCATTAAGGTTTCGATACTTTTTTCCCCTCACTGTATAGGCAGGTGTGTGCCTTTCCAAATCATGTCCAATCAATTGAATTTACCACAGGTGGACTCCAATCAACTTGTATATACATCTCAAGGATGATCAATGGAAACAGGATGCACCTGAGCTCAATTTCGAGTCTCTTAGTGTCTGAATACTTATGTAAATATATTTAATTTAATATTATTTTTTAAATACATTTGCAAACATTTCTAAAAACCTGTTTTAGTTTCGTCATTATGGGGTATTGTGTGTAGATTGATGAGGAAATACATTTTTATCAATTTTCAAATAAGGCACAGGAGGTCCAAAGGCAGACTCATAACCAGGAGAGTGGATGGTGGTTTGCGTGCCGAGGGTGTCCAGGCTAATGTGTAAACATGCAGACTATTTAGTCTTCCCAACATGGACAAAAGGTCCATCTCTCTCTACAGTGATGCAATAAAATGATTTACTCTCTGTCAGCAGATGAGAGGAAATATGGAACTACGCTCACAAAGCTGCTTCCCTGTTTTTCATTGTCTTTCCAAAGGGTGGAAACCCCACAGAGGAAGTGTAGAGCACGTCTTCCTCCACAGCTGCAGACTAGGGTCAACATCCTGTAAAGCCACAACAACACAATGCCAGTGTGCTCGGACTCTGAACCTCAAATCCGGGTCGTGGTCAGTAGGTACGAAACAGGAGGAAAAGAAAGTATGTTTTGTGCCTTCTGAACGTAACCCTGTTGTTCTTCACACCTGCGTGGTATATAATCTATAGCTAGATTCATAGCTGAGGGAAGTATGGGGTTATATACAGTGAGGGAAAAAAGTATTTGATCCCCTGCTGATTTTGTATGTTTGCCCACTGACAAAGAAATGATCAGTCTATAATTTTAGTTGGTAGGTTTATTAGAACAGTGAGAGACAGAATAATAACAAAAAAATCCAGAAAAACGTGAAAAATATTATGAATGGAATTGCATTTTAATGAGGGAAATAAGTATTTGACCCCTCTGCAAAACATGACTTAGTACTTGGTGGCAAAACCCTTGTTGGCAATCACAGAGGTCAGATGTTTCTTGTAGTTGGCCACCAGGTTAGCACACATCTCAGGAGGGATTTTGTCCCACTCCTCTTTGCAGATCTTCTCCAAGTCATTAAGGTTTCAAGGCTGACGTTTGGCAAATCAAACCTTCAGCTCCCTCCACAGATTTTCTATGGGATTAAGGTCTGGAGACTGGCTAGGCCACTCCAGGACCTTAATGTGGTTCTTCTTGAACCACTCCTTTGTTGCCTTGGCCGTGTGTTTTGGGTCAGTGTCATGCTGGAATACCCATCCACGACCCATTTTCAATGCCCTGGCTGGGGGAAGGTGGTTCTCACTCAAGATTTTGACAGTACATGGCCCAGTCCATCGTCCCTTTGATGCGGTGAAGTTGTCCTGTCCCCTTAGCAGAAAAACACCCCCAAAGCATAGTTTCCACCTCCATGTTTGACGGTGGGATGGTGTTCTTGGGGTCATAGGCAGCATTCCTCCTCCTCCAAACACGGCGAGTTGAGTTGATGCCAAAGAGCTCCATTTTGGTCTCATCTGACCACAACACTTTCACCCAGTTGTCCTCTGAATCATTCAGATGTTCATTGGCAAACTTCAGACGGGCATGTAGATGTGCTTTCTTGAGCAGGGGGACCTTGGTTCTGCAGGATTTCAGTCCCTCACGGCGTAGTGTGTTACCAATTGTTTTCTTGGTGACTATGGTCCCAGCTGCCTTGAGATCATTGACAAGATCCTCCCGTGTAGATCTGGGCTGATTCCTCACTGTTCTCATGATCATTGCAACTCCACGAGGTGAGATCTTGCATGGAGCCCCAGGCCGAGGGAGATTGACAGTTCTTTTGTGTTTCTTCCATTTGCGAATAATCGCACCAACTGTTGTCACCTTCTCACCAAGCTGCTTGGCGATGGTATTGTAGCCCATTCCAGCCTTGTGTAGGTCTACAATCGTGTCCCTGACATCCTTGGAGAGCTCTTTGGTCTTGGCCATGGTGGAGAGTTTGGAATCTGATTGATTGATTGCTTCTGTGGACAGGTGTCTTTTATACAGGCACTCCCTTTAAGAGTGTGCTCCTAATCTCAGCTCGTTGCCTGTATAAAAGACACCTGGGAGCCAGAAATCTTTCTGATTGAGAGGTGGTCAAATACTTATTTCCCTCATTAAAATGCAATTCCATTTATAACATTTTTCACATGCGTTTTTCTGGATTTGTTTGTTGTTATTCTGTCTCTCACTGTTCAAATAAACCTACCATTAAAATTATAGACTGATAATTTCTTTGTCAGTGGGCAAACGTACAAAATCAGCAGGGGATCAAATACTTTTTTCCCTCACTGTATATATATTTTTTTTTACAAAAGTAGTGCACTGCAATAGTCCTATATTAGCAGATATATCCGTCTGTAGCACCAACGCGGGGAAAAAGATTTGTCCCCCCCACTCCCCGTTGGCAAAAGAAATTACAGCACCCCCACCCCCAAACTACTTCCCTTCTTCTATGGTTATTAACGTGTTTTAAAAAATGTACAGTAACCTCTGTATTGGATAGGTTATAATACAGGGAAGCTAGATTTCTGTTTCCAAAATACGCTAGTTCAGTTTGTCATTCCATTTATTCTGCGTTTCCTTTCTGACAGAAACCCCAGCCGGAACTTCTATTCCCAACAGCTGGTCCAATGAATTGAGAGAGACACAGAAATTGTGGCGTACAAATGTTGGTCAATTTAATTAAAAACATTCTATTTCATCAAAATATGCAACTGGGTTTCTGAAATTCATTTTTCATGAATACGTCTCAATGTACCTTAAAAACACACACTCAAACACACAGCGAGAAAGGCAGAAGAATGAGGTCAGTCTGAACAGCTACTGGAGTAAAGGACAAGACATCTGGTGTGACTTAGTCTGTCCACAGTACAACCCCTAGAGACCTGCTAAGGTTGTAATCCCTTCTAAGTATGTTCTAAGGTCTGACTCTTGTCACCAGAACATATTGTCCACATGAACACTCTTTCTCTCGACACCCTCTCAAACATACATTATACACTCTCTCTCTCTCTCTCTCTCTCTCTCTCTCTCTCTCTCTCTCTCTCTCTCTCTCTCTCGGTTTCTGTCTCTCGGTCTCTCTCTCAAATGATTACGCAATGCTAAATACATTGCTCTGATAAGTATCTTAAAGTACAGTGAGACAGAATTTCTAAACACAGTGTCATTAAAAACTTTGCAATGACACTTCATCCCAGCACATTCAGTTTGTACAACATTATAGTTTTTTAAGTTCTGCACCGGTAAAAAGTGGAAACCTCCTGTACTTCATCTCAAGCTAATATCAGGTACAAATAGACAACAGGAGGGTGAAAGTGCCACGTTTACATGATGGGATGTTTACTGGGGAATGAGAAGGGAACTCCGACGCAGTGACGGCCTACTAACTTCACAAACCAAGATCAGAACTAAAAAGGTAGGCTCCCCAGGGAGGAAGGCTCCCCAGGGAGGAAGGCTCCCCAAGGAGGAAGGCTCCCCAAGGAGGAAGGCTCCCCAAGGAGGAAGGCTCCAGAGGGAGGAAGGCTCCAAGGGAGGAAGGCTCCGAGGGAGGCCGAGTTGACTGGCAGAGCTACATGTAACGTCTGCAGAAAGAGGCTACAGGTCAAGGCTACGGGGGGGGGGGTGCATGACAAACAGAGCAATAGAAGGACTGACAGCTAGCTGACTAGTAGTTACAGAGGAGATGGAGAGCAGGCAGGCAGGTAGGGGGTTCTGGAACATGGGTTGTAACAACATAGGTTGTTACTGTATATTCTTATAGTTTCCTCAGATCTTATTTTTTGGTTGTACAGTTTCCACTAAAAACAAGACAAGTTTTTTAAAAATAGTTTTTGTAAAAGGTTGATTTCTTTAAAAGCCAGGTTAGCAGGTGGTCCTGTCCTGTGGTGGAGTCTCTTCCTGCTCCTGGTTGGTTGTCTTCAGTCGCGGAGGCGGAATCCTCCTGCTCTGACTGAGACACAGAGACACACCCCTGCTGCTATCCCAGCATGCCTTGCAGAAACACCTCCCCGTCTCGTGGAGGAGAGAGGAGAAGAGAGAGGGAGGGCACACAGCTTAACAAACCCTCACACAACAAACACTTTACATGACCACCTGGCTCGGCTCGGCTCAGCTTGCCTTGGTTCTCCAGACCTGCTCCTTCATCTGCTCAGACAGGTGTCTGCCCCCCCAAATCTCCATTTGTCAAAAATCTGATCCTCCCTTGCTGGTCTCTCTTTTCCTGCATGTGTGCCCTCTCCGGGTGCCAGGCACTAGTTCTCTACGGGCGTGGGGTCCTGGGGCAGTGTGGCGGGCATGGACGCGGGTGTGGTTGGTGTGGGGGCGGGCAGCGCCTGGGTGGGCAGGGGGGCAGGCGGCTGGCTGATGATCACCTGCACCACGTAGTCCCTGGAGATCTTCAGCTCCTCCAGCTTCATCTTGTCTGTGAGCGGCCGGCCTGAGAAGAACCAGCGCTGGGTGGCCGCCGCCACGCCCTCCACCGCCTGCAGCTGCCGCTTCATGTGCTGGACAGTGTCCGTGGTCCTCACCGCCAGGCGCAGGTCCCGGCCCGTGGACAGACGCAGGCGTAGCTGGCACTCCTGACCCTCGCTGGGGGGGGGCTCGCTGACCTCAAGGCTCTCAAGGTCACTCTTCTCCTCGATCATGTTGACGGGTGGGGACAGGCAGTATACTGGCAGCTGGTAGCGGTTCCCCAGCTCATCATAGCACTCCGTCAGCGCGCCTGCAGGGACGCACACAGAGGGACAGACGGGGACAGAGGAACAGAGGGGCAAAGTCAATCACTAAACAGGACAGAGCAATGACATCTGGTTATTCACTCAGTCTGACCTTCTAGTAATTTCAATAGATTTCCCCAATATTCAGGTCTGTGAATGAGGTCTTCTCACCAACGTTCTACTACCTTTCCTCTGACTCTCAATCTCACAGAGAGGAGGGAGAGTAGAGAGAAGGAGAGAGGGAGAATAGAGATAAGAGAGCGATAAGAGAACATGAAGGAGGATGTTTCACTGAGCTATGACATGGGAACACATGACTCATCTCTACTCTATTTCTGTGATATTCAGGAAGGATGAGGGCATAGCAGTTTCATGCTGTCTGTTCTCATAGCGGTTTCATGCTGTCTGTTCGCATAGCGGTTTCATGCTGTCTGTTCTCATAGCGGTTTCATGCTGTCTGTTCGCATAGCGGTTTCATGCTGTCTGTTCGCATAGCGGTTTCATGCTGTCTGTTCTCATAGCGGTCTCATGCTGTCTGTTCGCATAGCGGTTTCATGCTGTCTGTTCGCATAGCGGTTTCATGCTGTCTGTTC